>JARQOD010007157.1:0-40102 GCA_033576555.1 Oophaga sylvatica | reverse complement strand
AATATTGATCTATAGCAAAAACCCCTTTAAGCCTTGTACTTTTGTTGTATATTTTTTTACTTGACTGCAAATAATTGTAATTACGTTGTATAGCTTTACTGTATATTTCTGTAATTATCTAGTGCGCCCTTAAGGAAATTAAACCTAAAATTGATCTTGGGTGATGCTTTTACTCTGACCAATCGTAGAATACCAGGGGTAACGGAAACACCTTCCCCGGCGGCCATTTGTCTAGGTCAGTTCCCTTTTGACCTGAGGACAAAGGGGGCACCGGGAGAGCTGTACCTGTGGTTCGTCCTTGGTGAGTGGGAGGAAAGGGGTCGTCCGTCACATTTGGTAGCGGGGGGTTTCAAGAAGCGGTGATCCCCCGGCTTCCGTGTGGCGGTCGGCTTAGTTTTAACAATTGGGGACAGTGGGATCAGGTAATAGTGTGCGTGGGACCCCTAATCCCAGACACTAGAGATTCCAAGGTACTTTCATGCTGGGGTCTTAAGGTCCCCAGCACGGGCGGTCAGAGTGTAAATTAATAATTTTGGGTGAAAGGGGCCAGGGTTGCGTGTTTCGTAACCAAGGTTCCCAAGATGGCGGAAGGCACCGAGTAGGGCAAAGGGGGAGGCCAATGCGTGGCCTATGAGGGGTTCGTACGATGGGGGGGCTCGCCAGGGCTCCGCAAGGAGCCCGACCCCCGTGTCAGTCTCACAGTGGAAGCCCCACCCCTCCCGCCCCCGCCTGTCCAGATCGGGGGCCCCTTTCTTCCAAGCGGTATGGCACAGTCGGGTTTTAAAACACCGCCTATGCAGATCCGGGGCGGCAGAGAAACAGCAGAGCGTGGAAGGCGTTGTAAGTGCGGAGCGGGAGCAAGCAAAACCCCGTGAAGCAGAGGGGAGCAACAGAACGCCGTGAAGCTGGGAGCCCCGGGCCCACCGACTGGGATGGTCAGCCGAGCCCCCCTGGAGCACCAGGCCCAACGGAGACAAGGGCTTCCAAGGCGGGCGGAGGACTTTCCCTTACTTGAAAGGGATGGAGACCTGGATTCCTTTCTGCTTGCTTTTTTAGGGACCTGCCTCCAACATCATCTGGCCCGGATCGGGGGCCCAGGTACCTGACCCCCCGTTTAGGGGTAAGTCCCTGGAAGTTTTGGGACTTACCGCCGGGGAGGGCAGGACTAAATAGCATCAAGGGGGGGCCCTGATCCAGCACTACAACCTAACCCCGGAGTGACCGCAGGAAGTTCAGGAGCCTGCGCGGGGTTCAAAGGACCCTGGGACTGACCACATGCGGGCCCTGCTGGAGCGGGGGCACTGGACCTGGGTTGGCTCACTAGCCAGGGGTCCAGGAACGTTTGTCGTGGAGCAATCTTTGGGAAACGCCAAGGGACCTCCAGCATTCCTCTGTGACCGGAAACCAAGGGGGTTCTGCTACAGCCGCCCTGGCGACGAGTATGCCAACAACAGGGCGCCGGAGCCAAAGAACCTCCGCAAACCGGAAGGGGGTAACCCATTCCTGCCCCAGCCCCAATCCGCCCCCAGAGTGCAGGGGTGTACCCCCCGGTGCCCTTCCAGGCCGGAACAGAAACCCGATTGTCAAATTGCAACCACCGGGGGGCACTTTAACTGGTGTCCCAGCGCCAAAGGCCCCATCCCCGTCCCAGAAACCGCCAATGTTTTTGTGTGTGGGGGGGTGGTGGGAGGCCCTAGACAATTACCAACCCTCACCATCGGCCCGCTCAGCGTCATGGGACTGCGGGACACAGGCGCTGAACGAACCCTGGTACGCCCTGAGGGTGGTGTCCCCTCAGGATTGGTACCTGGGGAAAAAAACCCCTTTTCCGTCTCCGGAATTGGAGGCGTTTTTGAAACCGGCGGCTGCCCGTTGCCAAAGTGTATTTGGACTGGGCGCCGGGGAGGGGGATGCGGGGGGGGGGAGTAACGCCGAATATTCCTGCAAATGTGGGCTTGGGACCGATTTGGGGGGCTATTGTCCCAGTATGTGGCCACTGAACCCCCCAATTCGGTCCCCAAGAATGTTGACTTATGTGAATGCATGTTAATTATTGAATGTCTCCAACAGTGGAGGGGGAGGAAACCTGATGGTAAGCCATGCACTGACACTACACACACAGGGCTACAGTGAGGACAGGTAGGAGGCTGTAGGGGAGACTCAGAGGTGGAGGGGAGGGGCTCTATGGGCAGTGTAGGGCCCCTAAGTGATCCAGCCTGCTGTTCAGGGCCCCCCCCCGCGGAAGGGAACAGGCTGGGGGGAGGGGGGTCCCGGGGAGGAGCCAAACCAGGTAGGCCCCAGGTCAGGAGTTCCCCACATCCGGGGTCAGGAAGTCGGGAAGTCTGCCTGACCCGGGACTTAGTCAAGGATGAGGGGGAAAGCGGCGTACCTGTGGTCTCAGCGGTCTGGCCGCTGTTCCAGGAAGTGGGAGGCTGAAGCCCAAGGAGCCTCGCGGAGGCCGACGGTTTTCCCCTCCCCCGACCAAGTGGCTGCCGAGTCAGACAGTGCCAGGAGACAGATCCCGGGGAAACTGACAGAGGACATGGCAGTTTATCCAATTCTTGCCACTCAAGTAGGGTTTAGGAGCGTTGGAAGCTGACCCTAGCCTGAAGACTTCAAGGAACGGCGGCACAGTCCCGGAGTTCGACCGCGAAGCGAGTGGTCTGGGACCAGGGTGGTGTTCCCGGGGGGTAGGTCCAGCAGGGTTCACCGGAGGCGGGCCCAGGGACCGACAGTTAGTAGTGCCCATCCGTTCAGGGCGGAATTGTTGCGGATCGCACACGAGATTCCAATGGCCGGACACTTAGGGATCACTAAAACCAGGGCCAGGTTAGCAGCATTTCTACTGGCCTGGGAATGAGGACCGAGGTGATAGCCTACTGCCGTTCGTGTGACACCTGTCAGAGGGTGGGGAAGGCGGGGCCGCGCCCCAAAGCCCACTGGTAACTCTGCCCATCATCGAAAGCCTTTTCGAGGGTGGCTGTGGATCTCATTGGACCTCTGTCCACTCCCAGCCGCTCCGGGAAATGCTTCTTACTAACGGTAGTGGACTATGCCACCCGGTACCCGGAGGCGGTAGCTTTGTCGTCCATTCGGGCCGACAAAGTGGCCACTGCCTTACTGGAGGATTTTCTCCAGGGTGGGGTTTCCCAAGGAAATGCTCACCGACCGAGGGACCAGTTCATGTCGCAGTTTATGGAGGTCTCTCTGTAAAGCAGGTTCAGGTGCAACATCTGGTGGCCAGCCCGTATCACCCAAGACCAATGGCTTGTGTGAGCGGTTTAATGGCACCCTAAAGCAGATGTGAAGATGTTTGGTCGACTCCCACGGGAGAGACTGGGAGCGGTATCTCCCACACCTGCCTGTTTGCCTACCGGGAGGTCCCACAGGCCTCAACGGGGTTCTCCCCCTTTGAGCTCCTGTACGGGCGACGTGTCGGGGGGGCCCCTTGCTCTGGTGAAGAAGCATGGGGAAGGGGATTTAGCCACCCCTGGAGTGTCGGTCATTGAGTATGTCGTGCGCTTCCGGGAACCGAATGATGGCCTTGACGCGGCTGTGCATGACAATATGGCCCAAGCTCAGGCTGACCAGAAGCGATGGTACGACCAGAATGCTTGTGAGCGGACCTACCAGGTGGGTCAAAAGGTGTGGGTACTGGTCCCGTACCCCAAAACAAGCTTCAGGCGGCCTGGGAGGGTCCATACCTCGTGCACGAGCAGCTCAACGCCGTCACCTACCTGGTCACCCTGGACCACGCCCGTGGAAGGAGGAAGGCCTTCCTGTGAACATGATGAAGGCCCATCATGAGCGGGAGGCTTATGCCCAACCAGTGTGCAACCTTTCAGAGGACAGAGAGTCAGAAATCCTTCTGGAATCTACCACCCTAGCCAAGGAGAGGTGCGGTAGGGCGCACGGGGGAACACAGGAATGTGATACCCCCTAGCGCCCTCAAAAGCAGGGAGGTGTAAGGAAAAGGGACCGCCCCATTTTGTATAGGGCCTATACCAGCCACATTTTGTCAGTTCACAGAGCCAGACTACTAATACAGCAGGGCCTATTAGCATATCCAGTACGACCCGGTTTTGATGTCCACTAGGAATCAAAGGGGCTTTAGCATGTATTAGTTTAGGCCATGTCTGAATAAGATGGTCAGTCGTATGGTAAATAGCTCAAGCTCAAGCCATTGTTTTCCTGCTCCATATGAATTGCAGGCCAGTTAATATGCGTGCTTCAAAGCAATGGGGAGGGCCTAGCAGGTTTTAAAAGCTGTAGCCAAGAAGAGGCTGGCCTCTCATTCCATTTTCTCACAGCAGCAGAAGCACAAGGGACAGACTTGCCAAATGGAGCTGCAGCACATGCATTGGGGACTGTCCAGCAACTGAAGACTTTCACCTGGGAACGCAGAGCTCCATGCCTCCCATGACCATACTACAACCCCGGTAATATGATCTATAGTAATACCCTTTAAGCCTTGTACATTATTGTTGTATATTTTTTACTCTGACTGCAAATACATTGTAATTACGTTGTATAGCTTTACTGTATATTTCTGTAATTATCTAGTGCGCCCTTAAGGCAAATTAAACCATAAAATTATCTTGGGCTGTGCTTTTACTCTGATCACGAATCGTAGAATACCCAGTGGGTAACAGGACACCTTCCCCGGCGGCCATTTGCTCTAGTGCAGTTCCCTTACTGACCTGAGAGACAAAGGGGGCACCGGGAGCTGTACCTGTGGAGTTTACGTTCCCATTGGTGATGTGGGAGGAAAGGGGTCGCCGTCACATTGGTAGCGGCGGTGGTATCAGAAGCTGTGATACCAGGCTACCGTTGTGGCGGTCGGCTTAGTTCTTCACAAACGCCTACAGCCAACTGTTGCCTATACCGTGGGCTAGGCAGCACTGTCCCACCGCCGCTGTCCCCTGTGGACCCTGCATCCATATTAACCCAGTGCGCAGTGATGGACACGTAAGGGCCCTGGACCATGCCTACTGGTCCATGCATCTTTTGGGTGAGGTGCACCTTTCCACTCACTGATTGTTTTGAGTGCATTGACAATGCGGTCTTTCACATGCAGGTGGAGGGCAGGGATGGTTTTTTCTAGAAAAGAAGTGCCGACTGGGTAGGTCATAGCGTGGACAGCGTAGGCCATGAGTTCTCGGAACGCTGCCTTTCAACCAAACGGAAGGGCATCATCTTAATGAGATTAGTTTGGCAATATAAGGCGTTCAAAGCCAAAGTGAGGTTTTGTAATCCGTCCACGCTTGCAAGGCATGGTTTTTTAAATGTCAAAGCATGCAACTGGTATTCAATTTTCAGAGTTTTTTCCCTTGGCTAAAGGTCCTTCCGCACTTCTTACAGATAACCTTTGCCTCATCATAGGATTTTGGTCAAAAAAGTACCCACTGCACTCTTCCTACTATGGATAAATTTTCAGGGCTTGCACGCAGTGCTAATTTGACCATCTGGCCAAGCTGTCCTGCAACTCTTTTTGTTTTTAACACATTTTTAGACTGCTACGGGCCTGCCAGATAACCGCAGCTGCGATGTCAATGCCTGCCGCGGATCCTCCTCCTCTTTGAGCTATTGCCAGCGGCACTCTTTCCCCCAATGGATGCCAACCCAGGTCAACAACTGGGTCACCCATCACCTCCTCTTCCATTTCATCTGCACCTTCCTCTGTTCACCATGTAAGGTGTTAGAGTATGCGGGAAGGGGCACCTGAGTTTCATCAGGGTCAATTCTGGCTCAGTAGACTGCAAGGGCAATGTAGTGTTCTGGGTGAATGTACCAGCAGAATCCAGATAGCAGTGGAAGTGCATCAGTGCACTCCATGTCATATTCATCTTGGACTGGGGAATTCAGGATTTGACTTGATAACGCAGGCATGGTATGTCAAAAGAGCTCTATGGAGTAATCGGGAAGTGTGCCTGCCGCATCCTTCACTTTTGGTGGGGGTGAAGGACACAAGGAAAGGTGTCGTTCCTGACCAGGAGCCTGCAGTGACGACTCTGTGCTTGCATTTTTGAAACTTCAGAAGAGGAGGCGATAGAGCTGGAGGCTGTTTCGGCAAGTAAGCCAAAACTGTTTCTGATGCTCCGGCTTAAAAGCGTTTACCTACTCCTAGAAAAGGGAGCCTTCCAGGCCTTCTGGAGCCAGACGATGACGCAGGCTCAACTCCTCCTGCCTTAGGTGCTATTGGGCTTTTGGCACTAAAAGCAGATGCACCACCACAAACCACCATCATTCCCAGCTGGCCCCCCTGCCCACGTCCGCGGCCTCTTCACCATACTTCCTCATGTTGGGAAAATACAGCAGATTATGGTACTGTATGAGGAGCGTACGGCTGTATTGGCGTAGGGGAAAATTTAAATCTCCGGGATATATTTCCGGAGTCACACACAGACGCTCACTCAGTATGGATTTGACCGTAATCCAAAGAGCAGATATACGGTACTGCTAGAAGCGTACAGCTGTATACGGTGTAGGGAAAATTGCAATCTTCGTATATATTTCCGGAGTCACACACAGACGCTCACTCAGTGTGGATTTGACCGTAATACAAAGAACAGATATACGGTACCGTCTCAGAAGCGTACAGCTGTATACGGTGTTTGGGGAATTGCAATCTCCGTAAATATTTCCGGAGTACACACAGACGCTCACTCACTATGGATTTGACCATAATACAAGAGCAGATATACGGTTACTGTTAGAAGCGTAAAGCTGTATACGGTGTAGGAGAAAATTGCAATCTCCGTATATATTTCCGGGGTCCCAACAGACGCTCACTCACTATTGATTTGACCGTAATACAAAGAGCTGATATACAGTACTGTATCAGAAGCGGACAGCTGTATACGGTGTAGGATAAAATTGCAATCTCCGCATATATTTCCGGAGTCACACACAGACGCTCACTCAGTATGGATTTGACCATAATACAAAAAAGCAGATATTGGATTTGACAAAAAACAAGAGCAGATATACATTACTGTCTCAGAAGAGTACAGCTGTATACGGTGTAGGGGAAAATTGCAATCTCCGTATATATTTCTGGAGTCACACACAGTCAGCATGTATTTTCCATGATACCAGCCGGTACAAAGGTAGTGTGTGAGTAGCGTACAGCTCTATACGGTGTGGGAAAAAAAAGAACGGTCGGTAAGTGTGCAGAAAAAAAGAATCAAAGTATTAGTGCTGTGTAAAAAGCAGTCTACACGCAGTGTACACACAGCTAGCAGGCAGCCTAATAAAACCCGCACTGCTGCACACAAGAAAATCCTCCCCTGTCACTGGCAGGCAGCCTAATAACCAGCTCTGCTGCACACAAGAAAAATTTTCCCCTGTCACTGCACACTGTACAGCACAATTGCTATCATCACACGCACAAAAAGAATTTCTCTTTCCTGCCTAACTCTCCCTACTGAAAAAACAGCATCAGCAAAACCTCTTCCTACGTTAATATCGGCAGAAGTAAAATGGAGGTCGGCGGTGAGGGCTTTTATAGACACTATGATGCCCCCCAAAGCAAGCCAATCACTGCAATGCCCCTTTTCTAAGATGGTGGTGGACGCTGCCCATGTCATCTCGTTGTCCACAGTGTACGTTTCCCTTTCTCTTGGCTGAAAAAAGGCGCCTGCAAGCATTATGGGAAAATTGACTTGGGCACTGGGTCAACGACCGCATGGCCGACTGCATGCTATGGTCGGGTTTTCGGACAACGAAACCCGACTTTGGCGAAAGTCGGTGACTTTTGAATCTGACAGACCTGTTTCGCTCAACCCATGGTGACACATTAGCAACCATACAATATAGCCTGGTGTATTAGGTCTTCACCTAATAAATTAAGTGGATAAAGAGTTGTAGTTAGCATCCAAAGCACAAATTATGTTTTGAGATGTGTAGGAGTGGTGAGGCTGATGGTTTGCTGTCTGACACTCTAAAGGGTTAAATTATGTATTTGATGTTGATTTTATGTTATGAGAGGGTGACACTCACTTGGGCTGCAGTTAACTTAGACAGATTAACTGTAATGGCCGAACAGTTTGGGAGGAGGAACTGAGAGTTAGTGTCAAGGACAGGAAGTGAGAGAGTTAGAACCTTGCAGCAGGGGATTGCCAGAAAACCCCTCCGCATGAGTCCCCTTTTTCGGCCTGGGAATCTCGAGAAAGACATCGGGGCCCGGGGGCACACTCCTTCTGTGAAGCTGCTGGAGAAACTGGACTCAAACCTTAAGAGCAGAGTGAGATGGAATCCAGGTATACTGCTACAAGTGGAGCAAATCCCCTAGAACTAGAAGCGATAGTAAAAAAGATGTCCTATCTATTCTGAGAACTAGGGCTGAAGTTGTATCTGTTAACTGTGGAAAATGACAACCCGTTGGGCCTTATCTTCTATACCTGCCTGTAAATACTGTAAATACTGCAATTCACCAAGTAAAAGTTTGTTTGTTTTTATGAACCTCATGTCTCTTAGATTGATTGCTGCCCTGGTTCCAGAAGAGGAGTTCCTGGAGTCAGAAGAGGCCTGCGGCCAGGAAGTAAGTGTGATGTGTGTGGCGCCCCTGAGAGTTCAGTCGCCACAGAGGAGTTGCACCTCATCAAGAGGTATGAAACCCCACTCTCAGATATGGAGGGAGCACCACTCAGGACTCTAACACCTGCACCCAACACATACTATAGCAGAAGGCAACCCTGGACGTACCCTAAGGGAGGATCCCAGGCTGAGTAGGAAAGAGTGCTTGGGAGGTGGGTGGAGTAAGTAGTAGGAGGGAAGTGAAGCTTAGAGAGCGGGAAAGAGACTGTAGAGTCAGAAGTGTGAGGGGAGCTGAAGCTGGTAGCAGCTTGTCCCCAGACAAAGCTAGAATAAGAACAGAGCAGGGAGAAGTTTCTGGAAGGACAGAAGGCATCCTAGGGGCACGGATAGTGAGTAGTCCATCCGTGGGCTCGATCCAATAGTGGAGGGACCAGGTCGCAGAAGGGACACCGACCCTAGCCTAATGGAGATCTTCAAGACTCAGCTAGCAAGCCAGAGGCAGTGGCATCTTTAGGTGCCTCAGCTACAATCCACAGTTATCTTCTCCGAAAAGGTAGCCATAAGGAAGCAAGGAGACACAGAGAAGATGTCTCTGCCAAGGTCCGCGGCTACTGACTTGGGACATTGACTGAGGTGTTGGACAGGAAGGAAAGGTGGAAAGTCAGCACAGTGAGACAGCCGAGAAAATAACATATTGAAGGGAGTCCTGGAAAGGTGTATCCCAATCTACCTGGGAGTTTGCTGAGCCCCTCACCTGGAGGACACGGCACCAAGCGGGCATCTGTGAGCACCAGAACTGTGAGTACAGCTTTGGAAACTGCACCGGACTGTGTCTTCTCAAGTTCTTCCTACAACACCCACTCAACACTGCCACATCCCTTGCCAAATACTACATCATTACCATCCACCTTATATTACATCTGCACTGGGACTTAGCTCCACCTGCGGGGAGCTTTACCTACTCTGCTGCATCACCAACTGTTCCAGAGGACTGCATCTGTTGTCTGGTCACCTGTGACCAGAAACCACAGGAGGCGTCACAAACACTTTATCACAAACTCTATTATCCCTTGTAAATATCCCTTTCTATTGGACGCCCAGGGCCACGGACCGGGTCACTGCCACTCTATGACACTTCCCCTTTAAGAAGCGACCTGTTACCGAGTATTCCCCACGCCCTGGTGGGCGCTCCAACTGCCTCACAAACAACAGTACACAGGGACTGGGACAACAGTTGTCCATAGCATGCAAAGCGAGTGTGGACTGAACCTCGCCCACAACTACCTCACTTGGGCATCTTACAGATGATTCTCCATCCACTTGTCCCACAACAAAATTTATTTTGGATATACAGTACTGTGTAAAAGTCTTTGCCGTGGGTGGAAAAAATGCTGCAAACTGAAAATGCTTTAAAGTTAAAAGTGCTAAAAATGAAAAGTATTTCATAGATTAATATTGTCTATTATCAAAATAGAAAGATAATTAATAAAATACAACTCTAAACCAAATAAAATAGGAACCTGTCACCAGTTTTGTCATATATCTAAAACTATCACCTTAGTCAGCACCTGTGCTGCATTCTGAAAATGGTTATATAACCCCCTGACTTCCCCTGTATACACCCCAAAATCTTTTGATGTTCTCCTATTCTGTATGTTAATCCTGTCGGTCCGGTCCATCCTTTCTGTGCTCTCTATCCCTCCTCTTGGATGCTGCTCACCATCCTTCTGGCATGATTGTCGTGGATGACGCCTCCTGCGTCCATATTGCCATCATCCTCGTCAATCAAGCCAGGAAAATGGCAATCAGCTCATAGATTTGGATCTGCTCAAGAGTAAGGCTGAGATCTTAGTTTCAAGGCTACAGCAGTGGAATTTCCTAGCAGGAGATGTTCGGATTACTTTGTTTCACAACTGTGATAAAGATCTTTTCCAATACTTCTTCATGGAGGGTGATCTTGTGGCATCCAGCAATATCAACAGTTTAACCCCTTCCCGACCTGTGACACAGCGTATGCGTCATGAAAGTCGGTGCCAATCCGACCTATGACGCATACCCTGTGTCATGAAAGGATCGCGTTCCTGCGGGTCGGGTGACCGGGGTCACGGAAAGGTCACCCGACCCGCAGGCACAAGACCCTTTGTGCTTCACCACAGGGGGGTTGGCTTAACCCCCTCGTGGCTACTATCGCTCTGATTGGCTGTTAAAAGTCAAACAGCCAATCAGATCAATCTGTAATATTTCACCAATGACACGGTGGCGATCGGCCGCCGCCACCGATAAATGGCGGCGATCGGTCACCGCCGTCACTTACTGCTCCCCTCCTCTTTGCCTCCGCTCCCTCCACCTTCCGATCTCCCCTTACCTTCCGACCCCCCCTACTCACCTCTCCCGGTCCTCCGATGTCCCTGGATCCGACCCGACGTCCGTCCGGGATGTTTCATGGGCGCCGCCAACTTGCAAAATGGCGGGCGCATGCGCAGTGTGCCCTCCAGAGTCCAGAAATTTATTTTGATCACTGTGAAAACTCTCACAGTGATCAAAATAAAAAAAAGTAAATAATCGCCCCATTTATCACCCCATAGGTAGGGACAAATAAAATAAAAAAAATATATAATTTTTTTTTTTTCTTATTAGGGTTAGGGTTACGATTATAAGGCTGTGTTCATATTGCGTTATGGCAGTCCTTTAGACGGACTGCGTTACACCGTGGTATAACGCGGTCTAACGCAATCCATTAACGCTGCCATTAACCCCATTTGCGGGCGCATCGCGAAGCATTCCGTAAAGCGGCATGCGTTTGCGACGTGCCGTCATTCAGTGACGGAGCCTCGGACGTGGCCTGCAGCGTCTGGGCTCCGTCACCGCTAGTGCAGATGAATCATCTGCTGATTCATCTGCGCTAGCGGGTATAGCATAATGCGATCGCGTTATACTACACCGTTACCAGCCCGTCAATGCTATGTGTCGAACGGGCTGGTAAAACGAAATATGAACCCAGCCTTAGGGTTAGGGTTAGAACTACGGTTAGAGTTAGAACTAGGGTTAGTGTGTAGCCCAGCTACGCAGGCACACATAAAATCCAGGAGAGTGCACAGGAAGGTAATCGCAACGCTTGATATGCATTCACTGCCACTCACTCTTTCAGACACACCCATCTGAGATATAAGAGGGAGTGACACGTAGCAGTGTTGGTTAGTTGGTTAGTCAGTCAGTCAGTTAGCTTCTGTCTAAGGACAGAGCAGCCATTCAGTTTCCTGTCTGAGGACAGTGGAGTCCAGGACAGTACAGTCTAGACTTGGAGGATACTGAGAGCTGTGCAGCGAGCTCTGGGACAAGCTGACATTCCCACCGAAAGCTACAAGTGCTTATGTTAAGAGCGGGAAGCAGGCGAAGGGCACAGTGGAGAAGACAGAGAAGTGCTACAGGTATTGGATTACCTGCACTAAATTGCCGGACACCGGGGTCCGAAGCGTTGCTACAGTTTCAAGCTTAGTAACAAGAAAACCGGAGGCATCTGGACTACAGGTCGCAGAGTGCAGCCCAAAGTGTCGATACGTAACCGGAGTCAGGGAGAACGGGGACTTTGAGTCAAGCGCAGACAAAAGTAAGGACTTAGTTCTCACCACTTAGAAGGCCCCACCACAATGTTGGCCGGGCATTACAGCTATAGAGAAAGCTGGAGAGTTCAGAGTTAACTTCGCTTCAGGCAAGTTGGACTCACATACATTGGAAGTTAAGGAGGCCTCTAACCTGCTCAGCGGTTACCCGAATGTGCACTCTCCACCCCGACCAGCTCCCCGGGATCTGCATGAACCATCTACCAGTAAAAGGTATGAAAAGAAGCTGCATTGTGTGTGACTGAATTCTTATCTACACCCTGCATCATCACCATAGACTTCCAGGGACCAGTCTCACCTGTGGGAGACCCACCATCTAGCTGCCCCATAACATCCCCTGTGAAGACCCTTACAGCAGCGCTGGTACAATTGACCAGAAACCGCAGGTGGCGTCACGAACTATTACAAATCCCCTGTAAATATCCCTATCGCACGATCGCCAGGGCCACGGACCGAGCCACCGCTACCAGTGACAACTCCCATAGATTTCCATGGGCTCGGCTCCGAGTACCCCATAGCCCTGATATCCACAATTGTGGTGCGTGGTCGGAACAGCTTTTGGCGTCACGAACAGGATACGAAAGCTTGCAATTGTGAGTCCTGTGTGCCTATTGAACTGTTTGGTGAAAAGACTGTTTGCTGTATTTGGCGCCAAATTCCGCCATTTTACCGCCATATTGGCGCCCTGAGGCGCTGGTGAAGAAGGTGGGCGTGCATTCGTGGGCGTGTACCCCCCTGTGGCGCGAAAAATATGGCCGCCCTCTCCAAATGCTACTATAATGTGCGGTCCTGCCCCTCTGCTAAAGAAATCCGCCTCCTCTTCATCCTCTATGCGAAGAGGAGGAGACGCAAATCCCGCCTCCACGGAAGAGACCAGATTGTTCCTGATGGAAACTACAGTCTGGCCTGGGACGAGATGGCGGAAGGACAGGAGAATCTGTGCAGAGGACCGGAGGCATACAGGCCCTGCTTACCGGAAGATTTCCTGCCTGTGCCGGAGCTGTCCCCAGATCAGGACACTGACCCCGCCATACTGGAGCTGCAGAAGGAGAACGCGGAGCTAAGCAGGAAGCTCCAGAGCCATGCAGATTTGCAGGAGACGGAGAAACGCTGGCGTGCCCAGACACAGCGGCTGCTGTGGGACGCAGTGTTCTCTCCCACAAGCCTAACGCCATCTCCTGATTTCCCAGTTCCCTGCTGAAGAAGGCTATGAAAAGATCGGAGGTTGCCACCAAAAGTGCTGTACCTGATCCCACCGATGCGGAGGTGGAGGAGAAGGAGGCTGAGGAGGCCCTGCCCGGTCCGGAGTGCCAGCCAGGCCAGAAGGCCACAGCGAAGTACGGTTCCCCGGTAAGGTCACCGGAGGGGTCCCAGCCGTCATTGCCGGAAATCGACTGGGATGAGATGGAGCGTCTGGACGACGTGACTTACGACCTCCAAACCGGAAACGCCTGGCAGTACAGTGAGAGAGTGAGACAGCAGCAGGAGGAAGAGAGAAACATACAGCGGGCCCGACAACGACAGCATGAGGATTCATCGCTGATAAAGAAACAGTCCGCAGAGATAAAGGTACCCGACGGAACCGCGGCGGCAGGGGTGCGTTACTGAGTTTCAGCTCCGCAAGGGCTGGGGCTTTATCCGCGAGCCGGGCCTCTATCAGGGGTCTTTGTGAGCCGCCGGGACGTGGAGTCCCACCTGCCCATCGGTCATCCTGGGAGGGACCTGATAAATGGGGACATAGTGAGCTACACCCGTCACTGGGGTTTAAAGGGGTGGTATGCCCTGAACGTCTCCATCGTCATGACCCCGTCCCCGACGCCGGTACCGAAGCGTCTCAGTCCCAAGCTCCCACCGCACCAGGCCGTGCCCCGGCATCGCCCTCTGCATCGCAATCGGCGACCTATTCTGCATCGCAATCGGCGATCTATTCTGCATCGCAATCGGCGACCTACTCTGCATCGCAATCGGCGACCTACTCTGCATCGCAAGTTAATGTGGCTCTTGCAGCGACCCAATCGGCGTCCTACAAAAAGGAAGTACCCGTTGGGACCTTAGTTAAAATGAGAACTGTGGCCACGCAAACGCTGATAACAGGCCATGACTTATTTGTAATGAGATCAAAAGAACACCGCGTCGTTCCAGCCCCAGGAGTGGAAGACGTCATAGAAATTAGCAAGAAAAGTGAAGACCGGTAGGACCCAGACGGGGGTTTACCGTATCCAAGAATTGTAAAAAGTTTGATAAAAGAAAAATTTGCCAATTTGCACTTTCTTATTGTTTGATAATGTGTATGTATAGTGTTTACATATTGAGTAGAATACCCGGCTGGGTACAAGAATTTGAAGAATTTGAAAAGTTAAAAAAAGTAAATGTGTAGATTGCATAGTTGCATAGAACACCCCGGTTGGGTAAAGTGAAAGTTAAAGTGAAGAATTGATGAATACTTGAAATGTATATATGTGATTTAACCCTTCATGGACTGAGAGGCTGTGGACTGTGCCAGCCCAAGAACTTGCTTTGTAAATAGTTGCGCTACGGTGCATTATCTTGGTTTTACATGAAACCACTACTAACTACCACAACTACCTCTGAAGAAAAACCCGTTTGGTGGGCCTAGAGTGAGGTCTGCAGTCAGAAGTCCTGCAGCCCACCCAGGACCCACGTGGGAGGTTTTTGGTGCGGGTCCTCCACAAGTATCTTGTATTTATGAGCATGTCTTGATATTTTGATACTTTTGTATTCTTCATTGTACAAATTGTAACGTTCAAGAAATCCTCACCTCCCGTATGGATGAGTTTAAAAAGTGTTGTGTTTAATGCAAAACAAAAATGTTTTTCTTTTTTCTTTTTTACAGCCCGGGAGTGCTGTGTTTAATCAAGGGGGGATGTGTAGCCCAGCTACGCAGGCACACATAAAATCCAGGAGAGTGCACAGGAAGGTAATCGCAACGCTTGATATGCATTCACTGCCACTCACTCTTTCAGACACACCCATCTGAGATATAAGAGGGAGTGACACGTAGCAGTGTTGGTTAGTTGGTTAGTCAGTCAGTCAGTTAGCTTCTGTCTAAGGACAGAGCAGCCATTCAGTTTCCTGTCTGAGGACAGTGGAGTCCAGACAGTACAGTCTGGACTTGGAGGATACTGAGAGCTGTGCAGCGAGCTCTGGGACAAGCTGACATTCCACCGAAAGCTACAAGTGCTTATGTTAAGAGCGGGAAGCAGGGCGAAGGTCACAGTGGAGAAGACAGAGAAGTGCTACAGGTATTGGATTACCTGCACTAAATTGCCGGACACCGGGGTCCGAAGCGTTGCTACAGTTTCAAGCTTAGTAACAAGAAAACCGGAGGCATCTGGACTACAGGTCGCAGAGTGCAGCCCAAAGTGTCGATACGTAACCGGAGTCAGGGAGAACGGGACTTTGAGTCAAGCGCAGACAAAAGTAAGGACTTAGTTCTCACCACTTAGAAGGCTCCACCACAATGTTGGCCGGGCATTACAGCTATAGAGAAAGCTGGAGAGTTCAGAGTTAACTTCGCTTCAGGCAAGTTGGACTCACATACATTGGAAGTTAAGGAGGCCTCTAACCTGCTCAGCGGTTACCCGAATGTGCACTCTCCACCCCGACCAGCTCCCGGGATCTGCATGAACCATCTACCAGTAAAAGGTATGAAAAGAAGCTGCATTGTGTGTGACTGAATTCTTATCTACACCCTGCATCATCACCATAGACTTCCAGGGACCAGTCTCACCTGTGGGAGACCCACCATCTAGCTGCCCCATAACATCCCCTGTGAAGACCCTTACAGCAGCGCTGGTACAATTGACCAGAAACCGCAGGTGGCGTCACGAACTATTACAAATCCCCTGTAAATATCCCCTATCGCACGACCGCCAGGGCCACGGACCGAGCCACCGCTACCAGTGACAACTCCCATAGATTTCCATGGGCTCGGCTCCGAGTACCCCATAGCCCTGGTATCCACAATTGTGGTGCGTGGTCGGAACATTAGGGTTAGCCTTAGGGCTAGCATTAGGGTTAGCGTTAGGGTTAGAATTAGGGTTAAGGTACTGTCATACTAAGCGAGGTCGCTAACGAGATCGCTAAAAGCGTCAGCGATTTTATGACGCAGCAGCGATCTCGTTAGCGACATCGCTGTGTGTGATATGTAGCAGCGATGAGGCCCCCGCTGCGATGTCACTGATCGTTCATGAACGTTCTGAGCCGTTATTTGGTCGTTGGTGTCCCGCTGGTGAGCCTGAATCGCTGAGTGTGACACCCTTTATGAACGACTTTACCAGCGGCACAGGCGGGACTAGGTTTTTCCCAACGACCGCAGAGGTCGTTATACAGATCGCTGATCTCTGATGAGATCTTTGTGTTTGGAAGCTAACTAGCGACCATATAGCGATCGCACCAACGATCTCGCCAGGTCGTGTCGTTGTCGTGATCGCTGGTGTGATCGCTAAGTGTGACAGTGCCTATAGGGTTGGAATTAGGGTTAGGGTTAGAATTAGGGTTGGAATTAGGGTTAGGGTTTGGATTAGGGTTAGGTTTGTGGTTAGGGTTAGAGTTAGGATAAGTGTTAGGGGTGTTTTGGGGTTAGGGTTGGGATTAGGGTTAGGGATGTGTTGGGGTTAGGGTTATGTGTTATGTTTCGGTAGCTGAGGAGTGCAGGTAAAAAAGGCAATACACCAGAGAAGTTGCAATCTATGAGATTGCAGTACCCTGACTAACCACCACAACTAGAGGCACCCGTGGAGCGTTCCTACGTTGGTCCTAGACGCCTCGTCACAGCCTGAGAAACTAACTACACCTAAAGATAGAAAGAGGAAAGCTATCTGCCCCGGAACAGATCCCCAAAGAACATAGAAAGCCCCCAAACATGTAATGGCGGTTAGACAAGATGAAATACTGACACAGACAGAAAATAGTATGAGCAAACGTTGGGGCCCAAACTACCTAAATAGAAAAGGATAGGAAGGGCACTTACTGCAATCCCAAAAAACCCTGAAAAGCACCAACTCTACTAATTTCAAAATCACCTGAGATCACACGACCTCTACCACCTAAATTAGTTCTCTGGTGTAACAAAATCAAAACAGCAGCCACTGAAAAAACTGGAAAAAGCAAAAGTACAAACATCAGTGGCTGAACTAAACTGAGAGGGCAAAAGCCCCCGGAGGGACCTTGAAGGCCCCCACAGAAGTGCAGGACAAAATGCAAAAATCAAGCACAAAAACAAAAAGAAGAAAATGTCTTATCTGTTAGCAGGAGATGCAGACACGACACAGCAGGCTACAAAGGAAACAGGACTCAAGGATTGAGACCAGAACAATTGATCACCGGCAACCCTGATGGGAAGGCGACTCCCTTATATAAGACCAGTCAGTAACACCTGATTCCCACTCCTCACAATCTTCACTGGACAGTCCAGTACCGCTTGTAACCACCAGAGGGAGCCTCTGCTCAGAACTCATTTCAAGTACATTCACAACAGTACCCCCCCCTTGAGGAGGGGTCACCGAACCCTCACTTGAGCAACCAGGTCGGTCAGGATGAGTTCTATGATACGCACGGATGAGTCTCCTAGCATGGATGTCTGAAGCAAACACCCAAGAATTGTCTTCCTGACCATAACCTCTCCACTTAACCAAATACTGGAGTTTCCGTCTAGAAAAACGAGAATTCAATATTTTCTCAACCACAAACTCCATATTGCCCTCAACCAGAACAGGGTCAGGAGGCAAAGCAGTAGGAACCACTGGCTCAACAAACCTCTTCAACAAGGACTTGTGGAACACGTTATGGATCTTAAATGTCCCTGGAAGAAGCAAACGAAAAGAAACAGGATTAAGAATCTCCATGATCTTATAAGGTCCAATGAACCTAGGCTTAAATTTAGGAGATGCCACTCTCATAGGAATATTTCTTGAGGACAACCAGACCAAGTCCCCCACTTTAAACCGAGGACCATCAGTCCTATGCCGGTTAGCAAACCGCTGGGCCCTCTCCTGAGAGAGGACAACCTCTCCACTACCTGGTCCCAAATCTGTTGCATACGCTCCACAACAGAGTCAACACCTGGACAGACAGAAGCCTCCGTCTGTCCTGAAGAAAATCGAGGGTGAAACCAGAATTACAGAAAAATGGAGACATCAAAGTGGCAGAGCTAGCCCTATTATTAAGAGCAAACTCAGCCAAAGGCAAAAAAGAGACCCAGTCATCCTGATCAGCAGACACAAAGCATCTTAGATAAGTCTCCAATGTCTGGTTTGTTCTCTCAGTTTGACCATTGGTCTGAGGATGAAACGCAGAGGAGAAAGACAATTGAACACCAAGTTTAGAACAAAAGGTCCTCCAAAATCTGGAAACAAACTGGACTCCTCTGTCAGACACAATGTTCTCAGGAATGCCGTGTAAACGAACCACGTGCTGAAGAAACAAAGGCACCAATTCAGAGGAGGAAGGCAACTTAGGTAATGGCACAAGATGTATCATCTTGGAAAACCTATCACAAATCACCCAGATGACGGTCATTCTCTGAGAAACAGGGAGGTCGGAAATGAAATCCATAGAGATATGGGTCCATGGTCTCTTGGGCACAGGCAATGGCATCAACAAACCACTAGAGCGAGAGCAAGGCTTGGAGCGAGAGCAAGTCCGCAGGACTGCACAAATTCCCTGACATCACGAGACAAGGTAGGCCACCAAAAGGACCGACTAACCAAGTCTCTGGTACCAAAAATTCCGGGATGCCCAGCCAACGCGGAACAATGAACCTCAGACATCACACTCTTTTTCCACTGGTCCGGGACAAACAATTTTCCAACAGGGCAGCGCTCGGGCCTATCCTCCTGACACCCCTCCAGAGCAAGTCTCAAAATGGGTGAGATGGCGGAAAGAACTACACCCTCTTTCAAAATAACAGAAGGATCAGATAACTCAGGAGAGTCCGCAAGGAAACTCTCGAGAGGGCATCCGCCTTAACATTCTTAGTGCCAGGAAGAAAGGAAACCACAAAATTAAAACGTGTGAAAAAGAAGGCCCACCTGGCCTGTCTAGGATTGAGTCGCTTGGCAGATTCCAGATAAACCAGATTCTTATGGTCCGTAAGGACCACCACCTGATGTTTGGCTCCCTCTAGCCAATGTCTCCACTCTTCAAAAGCCCACTTCATGGCCAGTAACTCCCGATTACCCACGTCATAATTACGTTCAGTAGGAGAAAATTTTCGAGAGAAAAAGGCACAAGGGTTACTTTTAGAGGTCTCTGGATCTTTTTGGGACAAAACGGCACCTGCCCCAATTTCAGAGGCATCAACCTCCACCTGAAATGGCAGAGAAACATCAGGCTGCCGTAGAACAGGAGCAGAAGTGAATCTCTGCTTAAGTTCCTGAAATGCAGAGACTGCCTCAGGAGGCCAATTCACCACATCAGAACCCTTTCTGGTCAAATCAGTCAATGGTTTAACAATAACCGAGAAATTACCAATAAATTTACGATAAAAATTGGCAAAACCCAAAAATCTTTGAAGAGCCTTTAATGAAGTAGCTTGGACCCAATCACAGATGGCCTGAACCTTGACCGGGTCCATTTCAATAACAGATGGGGACAAAATGAATCCCAGAAATGAGATCCTCTGTACGCCAAAAAAGACACTTTGATCCCTTCACATACAGAGCATTCTCTCTCAAAATCTGGAATACAGTTCGAACATGTCTCACATGAGAGTCCCAGTCATTAGAAAAAATCAAGATATCATCCAAATAAACAATCAGAAATTTATCCACAAAATCCCTGAAAATGTCATTCATGAAGGACTGGAAGACAGAAGGAGCATTAGTGAGCCCAAAGGGCATCACAAGGTACTCAAAATGCCCCTCAGGGGTATTGAATGCCGTCTTCCATTCATCCCCGTGCTTAATGCGAATAAGGTTATATGCCCCCCTGAGGTCAAGCTTGGTAAACCAAGTAGCGTTTTTCACCCTGGAAAACAGGTCAGAAATCAAAGGTAACGGGTATTGATATTTTACAGTAATATTGTTCAAAAGACGATAATCAATACACGGCCTTAATGAACCATCCTTTTTGGCCACAAAGAAAAAAACGGCACCTAAGGGTGAAGAGGATGGTCTGATATGACCCTTCTCCAATGATTCCTTGATATAAGACCGCATAGCGTCATGTTCAGGTACAGACAAGTTAAAAAGGCGACCTTTAGGGAATTTACTACCAGGCACTAATTCAATAGCGCAGTCATAGCTCCTATGGGGAGGCAAGGATGCAGATTTACTTTCGCTAAACACATCAGAAAAATCAATCAAAAAGTCAGGAACATCCTGAGCCTGGGGGAGGCAGAAAAAACAGGAGTGTTGGTATTAACACATTGGCAGCCCCAACTGGTTACAGACATAGATTTCCAATCCAAAACAGGATTATGAGACTGCAACCAAGGGAAGCCCAGTACGATAATATCATGCAGATTATACAGAACCAAAAATTTACAGCACTCCTGATGATCAGGTTCAACCCTCATTATCACCTGAGTAGAGAACTGAGGTTTATTCTCAGCCAAAGGGGTAGAATCGATCCCCAGTAGGGGAATAGACTTCTGTAGGGGTATCAAGGGAAACCCACAACGTTTAGCAAAATCATAATCCATCAGGTTAATAGCTGCTCCAGAATCAACGAAAGCCTGAGCAGAAAATGAGGACAGAGAGCATATCAGAGTGACAGTTAATAAAAACTTAGTCTGAACACTACCCAAGACAACTGAGCGTGCAAAACGTCTTCCCCGCTTAGGGCAGACTGAAATAGCATGAGAGACATCACCACAGTAGAAACATAACCCATTGCGCTTTCGAAACTCATGACGCTGTGCCCCAGACACCACTCTATCACACTGCATGGGTTCAGAAGCAGGTTCACAAGGCAACACCATTCCACGCATACTTCTCCGCTCACGCAAACGTCTGTCAATTTGAATCGCTAATGACATAGAATCATTGAGACCAGAGGGGACAGAGAATCCCACCATAACATCCTTTACATTATCTGACAGACTCTTCCGAAAAAGGGCCGCCAAAGCGTCGTCATTCCACTTGGTCAGGACTGCCCACCTACGGAATCTCTGACAGTATAACTCAGCGTCATCAAGACCCTGATGTAATGCCAACAAGGCTTTTTCAGCTTGATCAGTGACATTAGGCTCATCGTACAATAACCCCAAAGCCTGAAAAAATGCATCAACATCACTCAAAACAGGATCCCCAGGTGTCAGGGAAAAAGCCCAATCCTGAGGATCGCCGCGCAGGAGAGAGATGACAATTTGAACCTGCTGCGCTGCGTTCCCTGAGGACTTAGATTTTAAGGCAAAAAACAATTTACAATTATTTTTGAAATTCTGAAACTTAGCTCGATCCCCTAAAAACAAATCTGGCATGGGAATCCTAGGTTCCACAACAGGCAACCTAGCAAGATAGGCAGCAATACTCCGAACCACAGTGGCAAGCTGATCCACACGGCCAGACAACTGTGCAAACTCCATTGAGAAAAAAAAAATCCTCCCCAGCACCCAGAGATACAGAGGGAAAAAAAAATGCAACAAACAGGAAAATATCTCTGACAACTCTGACAACCTTTTTTCTTTCACAATATTTTTTCCTTCTGTGAGTACCATACAATTTTCAATTTTTAGGCCGGTGATACTGTTATGTTTCGGTAGCTGAGGAGTGCAGGTAAAAAAGGCAATACACCAGAGAAGTTGGAATCTATGAGATTGCAGCACCCTGACTAACCACCACAACTAGAGGCAGCCATGGAGCGTTCCTACGTTGGTCCTAGACGCCTCGTCACAGCCTGAGAAACTAACTACACCTAAAGATAGAAAGAGGAAAGCTATCTGCCCCAGAGCAGATCCCCAAAGAACATAGAAAGCCCCCAAACATGTAATGGCGGTTAGACAAGATGAAATACTGACACAGACAGAAAATAGTATGAGCAAACGTTGGGGCCCAAACTACCTAAATAGAAAAGGATAGGAAGGGCACTTACTGCAATCCCAAAAAACCCTGAAAAGCACCAACTCTACTAATTTCAAAATCACCTGAGATCACACGACCTCTACCACCTAAATTAGTTCTCTGGTGTAACAAAATCAAAACAGCAACCACTGAAAAAACTGGAAAAAGCAAAAGTACAAACATCAGTGGCTGAACTAAACTGAGAGGGCAAAAGCCCCCGGAGGGGACCTGAAGGCCCCCACAGAAGTGCAGGACAAAATGCAAAAATCAAGCACAAAAACAAAAAGAAGAAAATGTCTTATCTGTTAGCAGGAGATGCAGACACGACACAGCAGGCTACAAAGGAAACAGGACTCAAGGATTGAGACCAGAACAATTGATCACCGGCAACCCTGATGGGAAGGCGACTCCCTTATATAAGACCAGTCAGTAACACCTGATTCCCACTCCTCACAATCTTCACTGGACAGTCCAGTACCGCTTGTAACCACCAGAGGGAGCCTCTGCTCAGAACTCATTTCAAGTCCATTCACAACAGTTATGGTTAGGATTTGGATTAGGGTTAGGGGTGTGTTGGGGTTAGGGTTGGGGTTAGAGGTGTGTTGGGGTTAGGGTTGGAGTTAGAATTGAGGGTTTCCACTATTTAGGCACATCAGGGGGTGTCCATACACGACATGGCGCCACCATTGATTCCTGCAATTTTTGCGTTCAAAAAGTCAATCAGTGCTCCCTTTATTCCGAGCCCCGACGTGTGCCCAAACAGTGGTTTACTCCCACATATCGGGTATCAGCGTACTCAGGAAAAATTGCACAACAACTTTGGGGTCTAATTTCTCCTGTTACCCTTGGGAAAAAAAAATTGGGGACTAAAAAAATTATTTTTGTGGAAAAAAAAATGATTTTTTACTTTCATGTCCGGGCGTTATAAACTTCTGTGTAGCCCTTGGGGTTAAAAGTGCTCACCACACATCCAGATAAGTTCCTTGTGGGGTCTAGATTCCAAAATGGGGTCACTTGTGGGGAGTTTTCTACTGTTTAGGCACATCAGGGGCTCTGCAAACATAACATGATGCCCGCAGACCATTCCATCAAAGTCAGCATTTCAAAACATCACTACTTCCCTTCCGAGCCTCAACGTGTGCCTGAACAGTGGTTCCCCCCCACATATGGGGTACCAGTTTACTCAGGACAAACTGTACAACAACTTTTGGGGTCCAATTTCTCCTGTTACCCTTGTGAAAATAAAAAATTTCGGGTTAAAAAAATCAGTTTTTGAGGAAAAAAATGATTTTTTATTTTCAGGGCTCTGCATTATAAACTTCTGTAAAGCACGTGGGGGTTAAAGGTGCTCACCACACATCTGGATAAGTTCCTTGGGGGGTCTAGTTTCCAAAATGGCGTCACTTGTGGGGGGTTTCTACTGTTTAGGCACATCAGGGGCTCTGCAAACCAACATGACGCCCGCAGAACATTCCATCAAGTCTGCATTCCAAAATGGCGCTCCTTCCCTTCTGAGCTCTCCCATGCGCCAAAACAGTGGTTCCCCCCCACATATGGGGTATTGGTGTACTCAGGACAAATTGCACAACAACTTTTGTGGTTCAATTTCTCCTGTTACCCTTGTGAAAATAAAAATAGCAGGCTAAAAAATCATTTTTGAGGAAAAAAATGATTTTCTTATTTTCACTGCTCAGTTTTATAAACTTCTGTGAAGCACTTGGGGGTTCAGAGTGCTCACAACATATCTACATAAGTTCCATAAGGGGTCTAGTTTCCAAAATGTTGTCACATGTGGGGGTTTTTCGCTGTTTAGGCACACAGGGGCTCTCCAAACACATCATGGTGTCCGCTAACGATTGGAGCTAATTTTCCATTCAAAAAGTCAAATGGCGCTCCTTCCCTTCTGGGCCCTGCCGTGCACCCAAACAGTGGTTTATGACGTATCTGTGTACTCAGGGTAAACTGCCCAACAAATTTTAGGATCCATTTTATCATGTTGCCCATGTGAAAATGAAAAAACTGAGGCTAAAAAAAAATTTTTGCGAAAAAAAGTACTTTCTTTTTTTTACGGATCAATTTGTGAAGCACCTGGGGGTTCAAAGTGCTCACTATGCATCTGGATAAGTTCCATGGGGGGTCTAGTTTCCAAAATGGGGTCACTTGTGGGGGAGCTCCAATGTTTAGGCACACAGGGACTCTCCAAATGCGACATGGCAACCGCTAAATATTCCAGCATATTTTCCTTTCAAAAAGTCAAATGGCGCACCTTCCCTTCTGAGCCCTGCCGTGCGCCCAAACAGTGGTTTATGACCACATATGAGGTATCTGTGTACTCAGGAGAAATTGCCCAACAAATTTTAGGATCCATCTTATCCTGTTGCCTGTTACACTCGGTCCCAGCGCTGGCTCTGCACTCCGTTCTGCTCACTCACCTGTTCCTCTAGCTGTCCCTCTGCAGCAGTCTGCGCGCGGGCTGGGGTCTCCTGTACCATCTGCTCCTCTGCGTCCTGTGTCCTCCTCCACTTCCTGGGGCAGGCCTCCAGATAGACTGCTTAGGACGCGAGGCTGCGCCCACGTCTCTCTTAAAGAGGAAGCGTGCATTTTTTGAAATAGCTAATTAACCAATGGCTGCACACTCAGTACTATATCTGGTCACTCCACCATTAGGGGAGTGCCAGAGCATCGTGTTCTATCATTGCTACATCTGGTTCTGTTCCTGATCTGTCTGCGCTGCGTCTGCAGTCTCTGTGCTTCGCTGATACTGTTTGTCTCCTCAGATCATTGCTAACCTGTATCTGGCTATCTTGGACAATCTCGGCTATTACTGGCGCAAGTGTCATCCCGTTCCGCCATCAGCCATCCGTACCCGTGGACCGTGACAAGGTCACTGAAGCCAGCCTACTACCATCCGTTCTGGACCAGGACCTTACCCTTCTCCGTCAAGAACCCTCCACGGACTCTGTAAATACCTGTACCCTTTTGGTCCCTCTGGGACAGCTGCCACGTGTCCGGGGTCTAACTGGAGGTAGCACCTGTGTCCTCCGGGTATTCCATTCTGGTCCTGTTCGAGGGGCCTTACTATGGGTACCCGGGGCTCACTAGTTACGCCCCCTTCGGAGCCCCCCGGACCGCGGTCTCGAGGTTCCACATTAAAAAATAAAAACGAATGTGAACTTCACCACCTCTGCCTCCGCTTCCATTCGTTACAGATTGCTCCGGCCATGGAACCCGCTGGATCCAGAGATCTCCGACCACGGATCTGTGCCAGGAGGTGACCCGTTTGGGAGTTCAACAGGACAAGTTCACGACTTATCTACACAGCTTGTCTACCCGCATGGATTCCTTGGGGTCCTCGTCTGCACCTGACTCTTCTATCAATAATCAGGTACCAGTTCCCATGGCAAGTAAAGGTCCCCGCCTGGCGGCTCCTACCCGTTTCCAGGGTGATCCTACTCTGTGTCGGGGTTTTCTCAATCAGTGCACTCTACACTTCGAATCTTGGGGCATATGTTTGCTTCTGACCGAGCCAAGGTGGGATTCATCATGTCACACCTGGGAGGAGAGGCCCTCGCCTGGCTAAACCCGCTATGGGAGAGAGGGGATCCGCTGGTTAACGATCTTCAATCTTTCCTAGAGGCTTTTCGCAGGACTTTCGATGAACCTGGTCGCACCACTTCGACTGCCTCAGCTCTGCTCCACCTGCGCCAAGGTACTCTCACGGTAGCTCAGTATGCTGTTAAATTCCGCACCCTCTCGTCTGAATTATCGTGGAACAATGAGGCCCTGGTTGCTAACTTCTGGGAAGGCCTATCCGGAAGAATCAAGGATGAACTGGCGGGACGGGACAGACCTACCCTCTTGGAAGAGCTAATATCCTTGGCAACCCGAATTGACCTGCGTTTTCAGGAGCGCTCCATGGAGATCAAGCGGGACAAAAGGTCCTATCACCTGGACTCTAGTTTGTACAAAACAGGTACCTCGCCCTCCGCCTCCGAGGCCATGGAGGTGGACCATGTAAGTCTGGCCACCCGCCGCCGGGAGGCACGTCGCAAGGAGGGAAGTTGTTACTACTGAGGTAGTTCTGAACATTTGATCCATTTCTGTCCTAAAAAGTCGGGAAACTCCAGTGCCTAGGTCCGGTAGGAGGGGCCAACCTAGATAGAGAACAGTCCTCTCCCTCTTTACACATCTCAGTCTCCGTGTCCTATGGAGCAATAAAATTCTCCGAACATTGTCTACTGGATTCTGGAGCTGCAGGGAACTTCATCCAGCAGGCGGTTGTGGATCATTACCGCTTACCAGTCCAGCGTCTTCCTGATCCATTACAGGTGTCCGCCGTGGATGGCAAACCGCTGACCAAGCCCGTCCAGTTTCAAACCGAGTTGGTGGAACTCCGGGTAGGTCTAATGCATACTGAACGAATGCGATTTTATGTATATCCCGGTTTATCCCATCCCATGCTTTTAGGTTTACCTTGGCTCCAGATGCATGAACCAGTCCTTAATTGGAAAACTGGAGAAGTTCTGCGTTGGGGAGATACCTTGCTTAACCCGGATTCAACCTGTTTCGCCTCCAGTCCAGCCTGATACCCTGCCAGGGTTGCCTTCCGCCTATTGGTCCTTCTCTGACGTCTTTGGGAAAAAGGAGGCTGAGAGACTACCTCCACACAGGTCGTATGACTGTCAGATAGAGCTTCTTCCTGGAGCATCTCCTCGCGGGAGAGTTTATCCCCTTTCACAGGCAGAGACTCAGGCCATGTCGGACTACATCCAAGAGAATCTGGCTAGAGGATTTATCCGAAAGTCATCGTCACCGCAGGAGCTGGATTCTTCTTTGTGAAGAAAAAGGATGGATCCTTGCGGCCCTGCATTGACTATCGGGGTCTAAATCAGATCACGGTAAAAAACAGGTATCCATTACCTCTTATTTCAGAGCTGTTTGATCGTCTCCGAGGGGCCAAGATCTTCACCAAATTGGACCTCAGAGGGGCCTACAACCTGATCCGAGTCAGAGAGGGGGACGAATGGAAAACAGCCTTCAACACCCGTGACGGCCACTATGAATACCTGGTAATGCCATTCGGCCTAAGCAATGCACCTGCAGTCTTTCAGGAATTTGTTAATGACATTTTCAGGGACTTGCTCTATACTTGTGTCGTGGTTTACCTGGACGATATTTTGATTTTCTCTGCTGACTTGACGTCACACCGGAGGCAAGTACGCCTGGTCTTACAAAGACTGAGAGAGAACAGGCTATATGCCAAATATGAGAAATGCCTCTTTGAGCAGTCTTCTTTGCCTTTCCTTGGGTACATTGTATCTTCCACAGATTAAAGATGGATCCGGAGAAGTTGTCTGCAGTTCTCAACTGGCCTCGTCCGTCTGGGCTAAAAGCCATACAAAGGTTCCTAGGGTTCGCCAATTACTACCGGCAATTTATTCCACACTTTTCCACCCGAGTGGCTCCAATCACAGCCTTAACCCGGAAAGGTGTAAACTCTAAGGAATGGTCCTCCGAGGCAGAAGAGGCCTTTGTTTCTCTCAAAAAAGCCTTCGCTTCCGCACCCGTTCTCCATCGTCCTAATTCAAGTGAGCAATTTTTTCTTGAGGTTGACGCTTCTTCCATAGGTGCAGGAGCAGTTCTGACCCAGAAGTCGTCTACCGGGCGGATGATCTCGTGTGGTTTTTTTTTCCAAGGTTTTTTCTCCTGCAGAAAGGAACTACTCTGTCGGTGATCGCAAACTGTTGGCCATCAAATTGGCTCTGCAAGAATGGAGACATCTTCTTGAAGGAGCTCATCATCAGGTAATCATATTCACCGACCATAAAAACCTTGCCTATCTCCAATCTGCTGAATCCCCGTCAGGCCCGTTGGGCATTATTTTTTGCCCGTTTCAATTTTGTACTTCATTTCCGTCCAGCTGACAAGAACATCAAGGCAGACGCACTCTCTAGAGCCTTCTTGCCTCCTGAACTGGAGGAAGAACCTCAGCACATTATTGAACCTTCTAAGTTAGTCTCTGTTGCCTCCACTGATCTGGCCCGGCTTCCTCCTGGGAAGACTTTCGTGTCCGCTTCTGATCGTAGTCGTGTTCTGCGCTGGGGTCATTCTTCTAAGTTGGCTGGCCATGCTGGTCAGAGAAAGACGCAGCAACTCATCTCCCGTTATTACTGGTGGCCTACTATGGGCAAGGATATCCAGGAGTTCGTCGCAGCCTGTCCTTCATGTGCCCGTAACAAAACTGTTAAACATCTACCAGCCGGCAGGCTTCTGCCTCTTCTAATTCCGTCCGCTCCCTGGCAGCACATCGCGATGGATTTCATCACGGATCTTCCCATTTCTTCTGGCTGCTCAGTGGTATGGGTTGTGGTGGATCGCTTCTCTAAAATGGCCCACTTCGTTCCGCTATCTGGCCTCCCGTCTGCTCCAGAACTGGCCGCTCACTTCATTCAGCACATCTTCCGTCTACATGGATTTCTCTCCACATCGTGTCCGACAGGGGCGTCCAGTTCACCTCTAAGTTCTGGAGAGGACTCTGTAAAATGGTAAAAATTGAACTAGATTTTTCTTCTGCATATCATCCCCAGTCTAATGGGCAAGTGGAGAGGATCAATCAAATCCTGGCTGGATACCTGCGGCACTTCGTCAACGCTCATCATAATGACTGGGTAGAATTACTGCCCTGGGCGGAATTCTCCTACAACAACCAAGTAAGTGAATCTTCTGGAAAGTCTCCCTTTCAGATTGTGTTTGGACTGCAACCTGGAATTCCTCTTCCTGTCTCGGGATTGTCTGATGTTCCGGTAGTCGATACCTTGTCTAAGAATTTCTCGGACATTTGGAGAGAGACCAGGTCGGCTTTGGAGAAAGCTTCTCAACGTATGAAAACGCATACGGACAAAAGACGTTTGGAGGCTCCCATCTTTCGTCCAGGAGACAAGGTATGGCTCTCCTCCAAGTACATCCGTCTGAAGTTACCATCGTACAAATTGGGTCCCCGTTTCATTGGTCCCTTTGAAGTCCTGAGACAAATCAACCCGGTCTCTTATAAACTGAAATTGCCTAATTCTCTACGAGTATCTAACTCCTTTCATGTTTCCAAACCAGTAGTGTTGAGCTCCTTCTTTAAGGACCCGGGTACCACTCCTGATCCGGTCTCTGAGGATGATGTTTTTGAGGTAAAACATATCTTGGCCTCTAAGAGAGTAAGAGGTAGGATCTATTACCTGGTGGACTGGAAAGGTTTTGGTCCTGAGGAGAGGTCTTGGGAGCCTAAAGAGAACATCCAGGCTCCTCTTCTTCTTAAAAGATTTCACGCAGGCTTGAAAAAGAGGGGGAGTAAAAGGGGGATACTGTTACACTCGGTCCCAGCGCTGGCTCTGCACTCCGTTCTGCTCACTCACCTGTTCCTCTAGCTGTCCCTCTGCAGCAGTCTGCCGCGGGCTGGGTCTCCTGTCCCATCTGCTCCTCGGCGTCCTGTGTCCTCCTCCACTTCCTGGCACGCTGCTGGGAGGCCTCCAGATAGACTGCTTAGGACGCGAGGCTGCGCCCACCGTCTCTCTTAAAGGGGCAGCGTGCATTTTTTGAAATAGCTAATTAACCAATGGCTGCGCACTCAGTACTATATCTGGTCACTCCACCATTAGGGGAGTGCCGGAGCATCGTGTTCTATCATTGCTACATCGGTTCTGTTCCTGATCTGTCTGCGCTGCGTTTGCAGTCTCTGTGCTTCGCTTATACTGTTTGTCTCCTCAGATCATTGCTAACCTGTATCTGGCTAACCTGGACAATCTCGGCTATTACTGGCGCAAGTGTCATCCCGTTCCGCCATCAGCCATCCGTACCCGTGGACCGTGACAAGGTCACTGAAGCCAGCCTACTACCATCCGTTCTGGACCAGGACCTTACCCTTCTCCGTCAAGAACCCTCCACGGACTCTGTAAATACCTGTTACCCTTTTGGTCCTCTGGGACAGCTGCCACGTGTCCGGGGTCTAACTGGAGGTAGCACCTGTGTCCTCCGGGTATTCCATTCTGGTCCTGTTCGAGGGGCCTTACTATGGGTACCCGGGGCTCACTAGTTACGCCCCCTTCGGAGCCCCCGGACCGCGGTCTCGAGGTTCCACATTAAAAAATAAAAACGAATGTGAACTTCACCACCTCTGCCTCCGCTTCCATTCGTTACATTGCCCATGAAAAAATGAAAAAATTGATGCTAAAATAAAATTTTTGTTGGAAAAATTAAAATGTCCATTTTTTCCTTCCACGTTGCTTTAGTTCCTGTGAAGCACCTGAAGGGTTAATAATCTTCTTGAATGTAGTTTTGAGTAGCTTGAGGGGTGCAGTTTTTATAATGGTGTCACTTTTGGGTATTTTCTGCCATATAGACCCCTCAAAGTGACTTCAAATGTGAGATGGTCCCTAAAAAAATGGTTTTGTAAATTTTGCTGTAAAAATGAGAAATCGCTGGTCAACTTTTAACCCTTATAACTTCCTAACAAAAAAAAATTTTGTTTCCAAAATTGTGCTGATGTAAAGTATACAAGTGGTAAATGTTATTTATTAACTATTTTGTGTCACATAACTCTCTGGTTTAACAGAATAAAAACTCAAAATTTGAAAATTGCAACATTTTCAAAATTTTCGCCACATTTCCATTTTTTTCACAAATAAACGCAAAAATTATCGACCTAAATTTACCACTACCATGAAGCCCAATATGTCTCGAAAAAACATTCTCAGAATCTCTAGGATCCTTTGAAGCGTTCCTGAGTTATTACCTCATAAAGGGACACTGGTCAGAATTGCAAAAAAATGGCAAGGTCTTTAAGGTCAAAAAATTGGTCATGAAGGGGTTATTGAAAGGTCTGCAGATTAGTCATAATCCAGAGGAGTGGAGGCTCTAAGGCCGGGATCACACATGCGAGTAAGTCGTCCGACACTCGCATGTGAAATCCCAGCTCTGGTGCCGGCATTCGGGAGTGGAGCGCGCGACTGCATAGAACTATATGCAGCCGCGCGCTCCACTCCCGAGTGCCGGCGCCAGAGCTGGGATTTCACATGCGAGTGTCGGACGACTTACTCGCATGTGTGATCCCGGCCTAACTGTTAAGAACCCTTTCCTATTTAGATGTCGGAATCACCTTTCTTCCACCCACTGGTCCTTAGTATGGTCCTTGGAAGGAAAAAGTTATGTGCCATGTGTTGTCTTGCTGCAGAATAAATTTGAAAACAATCAGAAGCCTCCCTAAGGCCCCATACACACTTTGCGTTTTTAGATGCGTTTCCGCTGCGTTTTTCAACGTGCGGAAACGCATGAAACCCGCAGCACAGTGCATATGCAATGTAAACCAATGGGAACCGCATGTCTGCTGTGCACATGCTGCAGAAAAAAAAGCGCAGTTTCGCCTCGCTTTATTTTCCGCAGCATGTCAATTCTTTGTGCGAAACTGCAGCGGTTCGGCGCCCATAACTTGCATTGAGTCGGGCACTTCCGCAGCAAAACCGCAGATTTAAAAAAGATCTGCGGTTTTGCTGCGGGTGAAACCGCTGCAGTTCGGGAGGAGGGAAGTGTGTGGGCGGTGCGTGGGCGTGTATAGTGTGTGGCGCTACGTGTGTGGGCGGTGCATTGGCGTGTATAGTGTGCGGGCTATGTGTGTGGGCGGTGCGTGGCCATGTATATTGTGCGGCGCTATGTATGTGGGCGGTGCGTGGGTGTGTATAGTGTGCACCATAACTAACCAAGAATAATTAATCTAAAGCATAGGAACTGCATTACTGCACAGAAAAATTGAAAAAAGCGCAATATGATGTATATATGAACATATGAAATATGTATCTGCAAAAAAATTGCTATGAAAAGTGAAGGCTCTTAGCGCATAGATTGGCCAATGTATGTATGCCCAATTACCACGTCACGGTGTCCTTCGTCAATTGGGTCACTAACCTGATATGTTACCTCTCTTGTGGCAAAAAGCCTACAACTTATAGGGCAGGAATAGACCAGCTAATTAAAATCACCTGTGCGCTAAGAGCCTTCACTTTTCATAGCAATTTTTTTGCAGATACATATTTCATATGTTCATATATACATCATATAGCGCTTTTTTCAATTTTTCTGTGCAGTAATGCAGTTCCTATGCTTTAGATTAATTATTCTTGGTTAGTTATGGTGCAGACCTTAATATGTTTTGATTTATGCTTTTTTGGTTGGCGCCTGTTCACAATAGCTTTGATGTGCTGGTCTTTTTTCTCTATTTGTATTAACCTTTTGGACATGTGCACTTAATCCCAATAGCCACAGGTGATTTTAATTAGCTGGTCTATTCCTGCCCTATAAGTTGTAGGCTTTTTGCCACAAGAGAGGTAACATATCAGGTTAGTGACCCAATTGACGAAGGACACCGTGACGTGGTAATTGGGCATACATACATTGGCCAATCTATGCGCTAAGAGCCTTCACTTTTCATAGCAATTTTTTTGCAGATACATATTTCATATGTTCATATATACATCATATAGCGCTTTTTTCAATTTTTCTGTGCAATAATGCAGTTCCTATGCTTTAGATTAATTATTCTTGGTTAGTTATGGTGCAGACCTTAATATTTTTTGATTTATGCTTTTTTTGGTTGGCGCCTGTTCACAATAGCTTTGATGTGCTGGTCTTTTTTCTCTATTTGTGTATAGTGTGCGGCGCTATGTGTGTGGGGGCGGTGCGTGGGCGTGTGTAGTGTGCGGCGCTGTGTGTGTGGGCGGTGTTTGTGTGCCGGTGTCTGCGGGATCGGTGTGCGGGCCTGTATGCGGGATCGGTGTGTGGGCGTGATGTGTGCGTGGTTCGGTGTGTGGCTGGGGCTGTGTGCGGGATCGGTGTGCGGCTGTGTGCGTGATCGGTGTATGTGCGGTGGTGTGCGGGGCTGTGTGTGTGTCTCCGCGTATGCAGGCATCGTCGGATGGGACTACAAGTCCCATCCGGCTATGCCTGCTACAGGACAGTGACTGACACATTAGCCAATGATGGGACAGTAGTAGTCCCATCATCCGGCTAATGTGCTGAATGTAAAAAAAAAAAAAAACATACATGATGTACAGAACATATAACATACACATGACATACAGAACATACAATGACATACAACACATAACATAGAGTATATACTCACCTATTCCCCGACGCCATTTATCTGTGTACCGCTCTGCCGCCGGGAGAGAATGACGTCACTACAGTTCATTCTCTCACGGCAATGCTAGGTGAGAAAATTCCCACGCAGCATTGCCATATAAGTGAGACTCTGAACTCAGGTAACCTCAGTGATGCACTGCAGGAGCCATTGTCTCCTGTCAGTGCATCATGGGAGGCCCTACAGAGCAGTGGCATCACCTGATGTCACCGTTCTATAGGGGAGACCGTTGTGGGACATTCGTTATTAATTGGACTGCGTCGGACAGGGAGTATACGGTTGTTTTATTTTTTTACGTTTTATTACAGGAGATCAAGGCGTCGCTTGGATCTGAGCGTATAATAAAGATATGAAACCGTCTTGTGTTTTATTTAATTAAAATAATTTATTCATATGCGTGTGTTGTTTTTTTTAACCCTTTATTAATGTAAGATTAATAATGGATAGGCGTCTTTGACGCCTCTCTATTATTAACCGGGCTTAACCCCTTCATGACCCAGCCTATTTTGACCTTAAAGACCTTGCCATTTTTTGCAATTCTGACCAGTGTCCCTTTATGAGGTAATAACTCAGGAACGCTTCAACGGATCCTAGCGATTCTGAGATTGTTTTTTCGTGACATATTGGGCTTCATGTTAGTGGTAAATTTAGGTCGATTAATTTTTGCGTTTATTTGTGAAAAAAATGGAACTTTGGCCAAATTTGAAAATTTTGCAATTTTCAAATTTTGAATTTTTATTCTGTTAAACCAGAGAGTTATGTGACACAAAATAGTTAATAAATAACATTTCCCACATGTCTACTTTACATCAGCACAATTTTGGGAACAACATTTTTTTTTGTTAGGAAGTTATAAGGGTTAAAAGTTGACCAGCGATTTCTCATTTTTACAGCAAAATTTACAAAACCATTTTTTTTAGGGACCACTCACATTTGAAGTCACTTTGAGGGGTCTATATGGCAGAAAATACCCAAAAGTGACACCATTATAAAAACTGCACCCCTCAAGCTACTCAAAATACACTCAAGAAGATTATTAACCTTCAGGTGCTTCACAGGAACTAAAGCAACGTGGAAGGAAAAAATGGACATTTTAATTTTTCAACAAAATTTTTCTTTTAGCATCAATTTTTTAATTTTTGCATGGGCAACAGGATAAAATGGACCTAAAATTTGTTGGGCAATTTCTCCTGAGTACACAGATACCTCATATGTGGTCATAAACCACTGTTTGGGCGCACGGCAGGGCTCAGAAGGGAAGGAGCGCCATTTGACTTTTTGAATGGAAAATATGCTGGAATATTTAGCGGATGCCATGTCGCATTTGGAGAGTCCCTGTGTGCCTAAACATTGGAGCTCCCCCACAAGTGACCCCATTTTGGAAACTAGACCCCCAAGGAACTTATCTAGATGCAGAGTGAGCACTTTGAACCCCCAAGTGCTTCACAAATTGATCTGTAAAAAAAAGAAAAAGTACTTTTTTTTTTCACAAAAATGTTCTTTTAGCCTCAGATTTTTCATTTTCACATGGGCAACAGTATAAATTGGATCCTAAAATTTGTTGGGCAATTTCTCCTGAGTACACAGATACCACATATGTGGTCATAAACCACTGTTTGGGCGCACGGCAGGGCTCAGAAGGGAAGGAGCGCCATTTGACTTTTTGAATGGAAAATTAGCTCCAGTCGTTAGCGGACACCATGTCATGTTTGGGAGCCCTGTATGCCTAAACTTTGGAGCTCCCCACAAATGACCCCATTTGGGAAACTAGACCCCCTAAGAAACTTATGCAGATGCACAGTGAGCACTTTGAACCCCCAGGTGCTTCACAAAAGTTTATAACGCAGAGCCGTGAAAATAAAAAATCATTTTTTTTTCTCAAAAAATGATTATTTAGCCCCATATTTTTTATTTTCACAATGATTACAGGAGAATTGGACCCCAAAAGTTGTTGTCTAATTTGTCCTAAGTACGCTAGTACCTCACATGTGGGGGGGAGAACCACTGTTTGGGCACACGTCAGGGCTTGGAAGGGATGTAGTGACGCTTTGAAATGTCGACTTGATGGAATGGTCTGCGGGCGGGCAGAGCCCTGATGTGCCTAAACAGTAGAAACCCCCACAGTGACCACATTTTGTAAACTAGACCCCTCAAGGAAACTTAACTAGATGTGTGGTGAGCACCTTGAACCCCCACGTGCTTCACAGAAGTTTGTAATGCAGAGCCGTGAAAATAAAAAATCATTTTTTTCCTCAAAAACTGATTTTTTTAACCCGCAATTTTTTATTTTCACAAGGGTAAACAGGAGAAATTGGACCACAAAAGTTGTTGTACAGTTTGTCCTGAGTACACTGGTACCCATATGTGGGGGGGGAACCACTGTTTTGGCGCATGGGAGAGCACAGAAGAGAAGGAGCGCCATTTTGGAATGCAGACTTGATGGAATGTTTGTGGGCGTCATGTTGCGTTTGCAGAGCCCCTGATGTGCCTAAACAGTAGAAACCCCCACAAGTGACACCATTTTGGAAACTAGACCCCCAAGGAGCTTATCTAGATGTGTAGTGAGCACTTTAAACCCTCAAGGGCTACACAGAAGTTTATAACGCTGGGCCATGAAAATAAAAAAATCATATTTTTTCCACAAACATGATCTTTTAGTCCCAATTTTTTATTTTCCCAAGTGTAACAGGAGAAATTAGACCTCAAAAGTTGTTGTCCAATTTGTCCTGAGTACGCTGATATCCATATGTGGGAGGAAAACTACTGTATGGGCACACTTCGGGGCTCGGAAGGGAAGTAGTGACGTTTTGAAATGCCGACTTGATGGAATGGTCTGCGGGCGTCATGTTAGTTTGCAGAGTCCCTGATGTGCCTAAACAGTATAAACTCCCAAAGTGACCCCATTTTGGAAACTAGACCCCGCAAGGAACTTATCTAGATGTGTGGTGAGCACTTTGAACCCCAAGTTCTTCACAGAAGTTTATAACGCAGAGCCGTGAAAATAAAAAAATATTTTTTTTTCACAAAAATAACTTTTTTAGTCCCCAATTTTTTTTCCCAACAGTAACAGGAGAAAAATTTGACCCCAAAGTTGTTGTGCAATTTTTCCAGAGTACGCTTATACCCCATATGTGGGGGTAAACCACTGTTTGGGCACACGTCGGGGCTTGGAATAAAGGGAGCACTGTTTGACTTTTTGAACGCAAAATTTGCAGGAATCAATGTTGGCGCCATGTCGCGTATGGAGACCCCCTGATGTACCTAATAGTGGAAACCCCTCAATTCTAACTCCAACCCTAACCCCAACACACCCCTAACCCAACCCTAACCCTACACACCCCTAACCCTAATACAAACCCTAAACCATAACCCTAACCCCAACACACCCCTAACCCTAATCCCAACTCTAACCATAAACCTAACCACAAGCCTAACCCTAATCCCAACCCTAACCCAAAACACCCCTAACGCTTATCCAACCCTAACCCTAATCCCAACCCTAACCCTAATTCCAACCCTAACCCTAATTCCAACCCTAACCCTAATTCCAACCCTTACCCTAGTTCTAACCTAACCCTAGTTCTAACCCTAAGGCTGGGTTATATTGCGTTTTTACCAGCCCGTTCAACACGTAGCGTTGACGGGCTGGTAACGGTATAGCATAACGTGATCGCGTTATGCTATACCCGCTAGTGCAGAGGAATCAGCGATGATTCATCTGTGCTAGCGGTGATGGAGCCCAGACGCTGCAGCCTGCGTCCAAGGCTCTGTCACTGAATGACGACACGTCGCGAACGCATGCGCTTCATGGCATGCGTTGCGATGCGCACACAAATGGGGTGAATGGCAGCGTTAACGGACTGCGTTACACCGCGTTATACCGCGGTGAAACGCAGTCCATCTAACGGACTGCCATAATGCAATATGAACCCAGCCTGACCCTAAGGCCCCGTGCACACGTTGCGGATTCACTTGCGGATTTTTCTAAAATCTAAAATCCGCAGGTAAAACGACCTGCCTTTTACCTGCGTATTTAGCGCGGATTTGCTGCGGTTTTTCTCTGTGGTTTTACGCCTATAATGGAATAGGTGTAAAATCGCTGTGGAATCCGCACAAAGAATTGACATGCTGCGGATTTAAAAACCGCAGCAAATCTGCGCTGAAAAATCTGCAGCATGTGCACAGCGTTTTTTTTTTACCATTTATTTGCATTGTATGTACATGGTTTCTGGATCTGCTGTGAATCCGCAGCGCCAAATCCGCTGCGGATCCGCAGCGAAATCAGCTGCGGAATCAGCAGCGAAATCAGCTGCGGATCAGCAGCGAATCCGCTGCGGATCAGCAGCGAAATCAGCTGCGGATCCGCAGCGAAATCAGCTGCGGATCAGCAGCGAAATCCACTGCGGATCAGCAGCGAAATCAGTGCGGATCAGCAGCGAAATCAGCTGCGGATCAGCAGCGAAATCAGCTGCGGATCAGCAGCGAAATCCGCTGCTGATCCGCAGTGATTTCGCTGCTGATCCGCAGTGATTTCGCTGCTGATCTGCTGCTGATTTAGCTGCTGATTCGCTGCTGATTTCGCTGCTGATCCGCAGCGAAATCAGCAGCGAATCAGCAGCGAAATCAGCTGCGGATCAGCAGCGAAATTCGCTGCGGATCAGCAGCAAAATCCGCTGCGGATTAGCAGCGAAATCCGCTGCGGATCAGCAGCGAAATCAGCTGCGGATCCGCAGCAAAATCCGCAACGTGTGCACAGGGCCTAATAGGAAAAAAAAAAAAATTCTTTATTATTTGTCCTACCTATGACAGGGGGGGTTCACTTACTTTTTTTTTGTTTTGATCACTGTGACAGCTTATCACAGTGATCAAAATAAATTTTTTGTAGGGCGCACTGCGCATGCGCCGGCCGGTGGGCGCACTATGCATGCGCCCGCCATTTTCCAAGATGGCGGCGCCCATGAAGTATCCGGGCAGGCCGCGGGAAGGATCCAGGGACACCGGTGGACCGGGAGAGGTGAGTATGGGGGTCGGAAGTCAGGGGGGGATCGGAAGGTGGGGGGCAGCGGAGGCCAGGACGAGGGGTTGCTTTTAGTGACGGCGGTGACGACCGCTGCCATCTTTCGGTGGCAGCGGCCGATCGCGCCGTGAATCCGTGTGGGGGGGCAGGGCTCGGTGTCCAGCCATGGCAGATGCTATTGCAGCATCGGCCATGGCTGGATTGTAATATTTCACCATTATATTGGTGAAATATTACAGATTGCTCTGATTGGCTGTTTCACTTTTAACAGCCAATCAGAGCGATCGTGGCACGGGGGGGTTAAGCAACCCCTGTGGTGAAGCACAAAGGGTCCTGTGCCGGCGGGTCGGGTGACTTTCAGTGACCCGGTCTCCCGACCCGCAGGGACGCGATCCTTTCATGACGCCACATAGGCGTCATGGGTCGGATTGGCACAGGTTTTCATGACGCCTACGTGGCGTCATGGGTCGGGGAAGGGGTTAATATCACCTTACTGTTGTGAATGAGCAGAGGCTCCCTCTGGTGGTTACAGACAGTATGAACCTTCCAGAGAGGAATGGCAATCTGGGATCACAGACTGGACTGATATAAGGGAGGTTCCCTCCCATGATGGTCACCGGTGATCAATTGTTCTGGTCTCAATTGTGGTTCCTGGTTCATTTGGAAGTTTGCTGGTGTCTTGCCTGCATCTGCTGCTTTCGATAAGATATTTTCTGCTTTTATTTTTGTGCTTGCTATTTGCATTGTTTTCTGCCAATTTGTGAAGGACAGCCAGGTCCCCTCCTGGGGCCTGAGCTCCTCACAGTTTGTCTGTAGCCACTGTTGTTTTTTCATTTGCTTTTTCCTGCTTTTTCAGCCGCTGCCGCTTGGTTTTGTTTCACACTGAGATCTGATTTAGTGGGTGGCGAGATCATGTGATTCAGTATTTTTGTAATCAGAATTGTTGGATTTTTGTAGGGTTTTCTGGGTTGCAGAAAGTAATCTCTCCTGTCCTTTCCTATTTAGTCAGCTTGTGGCCCCAGCGTTTGCTCAATCTGTTTTCTGCCTGCGTTTGTGTTTTCATCTTGTCTAACCGCCATTATATGTTTGGGGGCTGCCTATTCCTTTGGGGCTCTACTCCGGGGCAGTTAGCTTTCCTGTTTCTATCTTTAGGTTAGCTAGCTCTCAGGCTGTGACGAGGCGTCTAGGATCAACGTAGGAACGCTCACGGCTACCTCTAGTTGTGTGGTTAGTTCGGTTTCTGCAACCCATTAGTTACCAACATCTCAGGTGTTCGGCTGCCTGCTGTTGTTCCTGTCCTCCTCAGCTGCCGTACTAACACTTACAATAGCAAGGTGATATTAACCCCTTATTACCCACATATCCCACCGCTACAGGGGGAGTGGGGGAAGAGAGGGGCTAAGTGCCAGAATTGGCGCATCGTACAGATGCGCCAATTCTGGGCGGGTGGGTGCTGGTATTTTTAGCCAGGGGGGCACCAATATCCATGGCCCTTCCTAGGCTTATGATATCAGCCCGAGGCTGTCTGCATAGCCTTTCTGGCTATAAATTATAGGGGGACCCCACGTCATTCTTTTGGGGGGTCCCCTATTTTAATAGCAGTGAAGGCTAGCTGTGGGCTGATATTCATAGCTGGGAAGATCCATGGGTATTAACCCCTTCCCAGGCTAGAAATATTGGCCCGGCTGTCGGCTTTCCCTCTCTGGTGCAGAAAATTGCGGGG
>JARQOD010007156.1:0-40107 GCA_033576555.1 Oophaga sylvatica | reverse complement strand
AATTTTTTTTTTAAAATTTTTTTGTTTAGAGTTTCAATGTGCTTTATGTATTTTTGAAAAATTTTTTTAAAGGCAAAATTTTAAAAACTTTTTGTGCTTTTTAAGATTTTTTAAATTTAAAAAAGACTTTAAAATGAACCCCCCAAATTGGTTTAAAGCCCCCCCAAAATTTATGGGCCCAAAAAAGCTTTTTAATCTTTTAAAATTTTTTTGGGGGGGCCTGGGATTTAAAAAAAAAAAAAGGCCTTTTTGTTTAAAAACCCTTTCCCTTTTTGAGCTTTTCCCCCCTTATTTTTTTAAAAAAAAAACTCTTTTTTTTTTTTTTAAAAAAAACCCCCTAAAAGATTTTTTAATGCTTATTTTTTTGTGACTTTTTTATTTTGATCTGATTTTTGTTTTTAAAAAAGGAATTAAGTAATCAAAAAGTAAGAGAAACACCGGTTTTTTGTATTTTAAAACCCAATTTTTTAGTTTTAGTTTAAAAAAAAGTGCTTTATTTTTTGTGGGAATTTTTTCAGGAAAAATTTTTAAAAAAATTTTTGCGCTTTTTTAAATGTTTAAAAAAAAAAGCACATCAACTAAACCCAAACCCCAAAAGGGGGTTTTAAAAGTTTCCCTTTAAATTTTAAAAAAGAAGTTATTAATTTTTTAAATTTTTTGGGGGCACGGGTTTTTAAACCGGGGCCCTCTTATCGCAGTCAAATTTTTTCTTTGAGTTTTCCCCCCCCCTTTTTTTAAAAATTCTAAATTTTTTTTTTTTTTAACTAAGCCCTTTTAAAAGATTTTTTTTAAAGTTTTATTTTGTTGTGATTTTTTACTTTGCTGTTTTTTTTGGTTTTTAAAAGGGGGAAAATTTTTTTTAATGAAAAAAAGTACAGAAAACACTCATTTTTTTGTATTTTAAAAGTAAATTTTTTTTTTTAGAGTTTCAAATTTTCTTTATGTTCTTTGTTTTTTTTTTAAAAGGGGAAAAATTTTAAAACTTTTTGCTGATTTTTAAGTAGTATTATAAAAAGAAACACAAAACATGAACTAAACCCAATGGGTTTTTAAAAAAGTTTCCTTTAAAAAATTTGGGGGCAAAAAGATGTATTAATCTTTTTAAAAGTTTTTTTTAGGGGGATTGGATTAACCCCAAGGACCTTTGTTTGAGTCGGGTTCCCCTTTGAGCTCCCCCCCTTTTTTTTTTAAATCAAAATTTTTTTTTTTTTTTAAACTTTGGGCCCTGAAAATTTTTAAATTTTAAAGCTTATATTTTTGGGGAACCTTTTTTAAATTTGATCTTTTTTTTTGGGGTTTTTTAAAAAAAAATTTTAAGAATGCAAAAAGTAAAAAAAACACCGGATTTTTTTTTTTAAAAGTAAATTTTTTTTATTTTTGGGTTTTTCAAATTTTTTTATGTTTTTTTGTAAATTTTTTTACAGGCAAAATTTTAAAAATTTTTGCTGCATTTTTTTAATAATTCATAAAAAAAAGAAATAAAATTAAAAAACCCCAAGGGTTTTTAAAAAGGTTTAATATAGGAAAAAGTGTTTTAATCTTAAAAAAAATTTTTTTGGGGGGGCACTTTTTTTAAAACCGGGGCCTTTGATCTGAGTAAATGCTTTCCATTGACTTTCCCCCCTTTTTTTTTTTTAAATACTAAACTCTTTTTTTTTTTTTAAAAAAAAAGGCCCAAAAGAGTTTTAATAGTTTTTTTTTGTGTTTTTTTACTTTGTTCTTTTTTTTTTGTTTTTAAAAAGGGAATAATTAATGAAAAAAAAAAAAAAAAACACTCAGGTTTTGTTTTTTAAAAAAGTTTTTTTTGTTTTAGGGTTTCAAATGTGCTTTTGATTTTTTGAAAATTTTTACAAAAAAAATTTTCAAATTTTTGCTGCTTTTTTAATTTTCAAAAAAAGGGAAAGACTTTCAACATGAAAAAAAAACCCAATTTTGGTTCAAAAAATTCCCTTTTTTTATAAAAAAGAAAATGTATTAATCTGAAAAAAATTATTTTCAGGGGGCACGGGAGTTAACCCCAAACCCTTTTTCTGCGTAAAAATCCCTTTCCCATTGGCTATACCCCTTATATTTTAAAAAAAAAAAACTTTTTTTTTTTTAAAAAAAGACCAAAAGAGTTTTACATAGTTTTTATTGTTGTGACTTTTTTACTTTGATCAAAATTTTTTTCTTTTAAAAAGGAAAATTCAGAAATGCAAAAAGAAGAGAAACATCAGGATTTTTTTTTTTAAAAAAAAATTTTTTAGTTTTAGAGTCAAAAAAGGCTTTATGTTTTTTTTGTAGAATTTTTACAAAAAAAATTTTTAAAAAATTTTTTTTCCCATTTTTAAAATTTGTATTTTTAAAAAAGAAAGACATCAACAGGAAAAAAACCCCCCATAGGTTTAAAAAATTTTTTCCTTAATTTTATAGGAAGAAAAGTGTAAATCTGTTAAAAATTTTTTTCGTGGCCTGGGGGTTTTTAAAAACCCCCCCTTTTGTTGCGTCAAACCCCCTTCCCTTTTGACTTTCCCCCCTTATTTTTTTGAAATACAAACTCTTTTTTTAAAAAAAAACCCCTGAAAGAGTTTTACAAGTTATATTTTTTTTACTTTTTTTATTTTGTTTGCTTTTTTGTTTTTTAAAAAAGGGAATTTTAAGTAATGCAAAAGTACAGAAAAAAACACTAGGATTTTTTTTTTTAAAAAAAAATTTTTTTTAGTTTTAGATTTTTTAAAATTGTGCTTTATGATCTTTTGTAGAATTCTTTAGGGGGAAAAATTTTAAAAACTTTTTGTGCTTTTTTTTTAAAAACAATAAAAAAAGCCAAAAATTGAACTAACCCTTAAAATAAAAATAAAAAAAATATCTTTTTTTATCCCAAATTTCCGCACGTTTACGTTTAACTTTTTTCAGAAACAAGATAAGTAACAAGTTAAATCAATAATTAAAGCAAAAAAGCCGCCCCTGCCGGAGAGTTCAATCTAAAAGGGGGTTGGGGGAGAAAAATACAGGTGTTTTTACAAGGTTTTTTTTACAATGATGGTTAGCCATTTTTAGGAGTGAGGGAAGGGGGGGAGATAGTGAATGGGTCCACACACATTCACTAGAAACTTTGTTTTGGAATGTAAAGCGCTAAAATTTTTTGGGGGGGCCCCTGAAACCATGAAAATTTGGATATCAATTTTTGGGGTAGGATTCCAGGGATTGGCGCAGCGTGGGAGAATTTTTTAGTGGGAGTGGGAGGATTGTGAAAGGGGGTTAGTCGAAGGTTTTAGAGCCACGTGGTTAGGCGTAGATAGAAAGAGGGAGGAGATGAGGGGGGGCTGACTTGGAGAGCTTTTGGGGGGAAACCCAGTCTTTGAATTTGGATCTATAATTAATGGGCAGCCATTAAGGAGGGGAAAAAAGGCGGACACTCGGTAACGATTCCCAGATGTCACCAAAAGATGGTTTTAACCCAAAAATCTGCTGAGGGTCTCCCCAATTGGGGCCGTGTAGAGAGAAAAAGGGGGCCAAGGATGAGCCGGGGTCCCCGAAGGAGGGAAAGAGGGATGATGGGACCCGGGGGAAAAAAAAAAAATGAAGGAGCGGTTAGAAAAATGGAGGGGAAAAAAGGGGAAACAGTGCTTATACCTAGTAGTGGAGCCCCAAAGTGGAGACGGTGGTAACCTGTCAAAAGCTGCAAAAAGGGGGAAAATGAGGAGAGGGTCATTTATTTTTGCTGTAAGGTCATTGGTAAAATTTGAGATGCATTTCAGTCGAATGAGGGGGAGAAGCCAATGTGAAGGGTTAGAAGGGGGAAAAGGGGGAAAGGGAACGGGGAGGGGGGTAGAATGGCGCCAAAGTTTTGGGGAAAAGGGGGGTTGGGACGGTCGTATTTTTTTTGTCGGAAGGGTCGAGAGGGGTTTTTTGAGGGGAGTTGATGGAGTGTTTGGGAGGATGGGAAAAACCCCGAGGAGAGGGAATTTTAAAAATTTTTTTTAGGTGGTTTTGATAAAGGAAAAGAGTGGAGGATGTGGGGAATGGGTCGGGGATATGGTTTAAAACTTCCTTAATAGGCAAAAAAAAATGTATTAAAATTTTTTAAAAATATTTTAGGGGGGCCTGGGGTTGAACAAAGCACCCCCTTTATCGGCTTTTTTGCTTTTCATGAGCTATACCCCCTTTTATTTTGAAATTTTAAACTCTTTTTTTTTTTTAAATAAGACCTGAAAGGTTTACATAGCTTATTTGTTGTGACTTTTTACTTTAATTGCATTTTTGTCTCTTAAAAGAATAAGTAAGCAAAAAAATACAGAGAACACCAGGATTTTGTTTTTTAAAAGTCAATTTTAGTTTTAGTTTCTAATATGCTTTTTGTATATTTGTAGGGAAATTTTTTTTGGCAAAATTTCTCAAACTTTTTTTCTGCATTCTTAAGGGTATTATATAAAGAAAGCACATCACATGAAATCAACCTCATATGGTTCTAAAGCTTGCCTTAATATATAGGCAGAAAGATGTTTAAAAACTGTTGAAAATGTATTTTCAGGGGCATTGGAGTTGAACCAAGGCCTCTTGGCCCGCAGTCAATTTTTCTACCCTGAGCTTACCACCTTATATTTTTTAAAAAAACTAAACTCTTTTTTTTTTTTTTAACATAAGACCTGAAAGGAGTTTTTCATAGTTTTATTGTGTGATTTTTTACTTGATCTGCTTTTTGTTCTTAAAAGAATTAAAATCAAAAGTCAGGAAAACACTTAGGGTTTGTATTTAAAAGTCATTTTAGTTTTAAATCTTCTATTGTGTTTATGTATCTTTTAGTAGAATTCTTTCAGGAAAATTTCTCAAACTTTTTGCTGCTTTCTTAAGTAGTATTATATAAAGAAAGCACATCACTCAATATATGGTTTAATCAAGGACTCTGTCGCCAATTCAATTTCCTACCTGAAACTATACCCCCTTTATTTTGAAATTTAAAATTTTTTTTTTTTTTTTTTTAAGACCTGAAAGTTTAATAGTTTATAGTGTTGTGTTTTTACTTGATCTGCATTTTTTCTTTAAAAAGGGTTTAGTAATAAAAAAATACGAAAAAACATGGATTTGATTTTAAAAAGTCTTTTTGTTTTAGATTTCTAATGGTTTTTTTTTTTTTGTAAAATTTTTAAGGCAAAATTTTTCAAATTTTTTTCTGCTTTTTTTTGTAGTTTTATATAAAGAAAAATAACTAAAACCCCCATAGGGGGCTAAATTGCCTTTTATATAGGGAAAAACATGTTTAATCTGTTGAAAATTTTTTTAGGGGGAAAGGGGGAAAACAAGGACCTTGAAGGGAGTCAAAAGTTAATGAGCTTACCCCTTTTTTTAAAATACTAAATTTTTTTTTTAAAATAAATTAAAGAGTTTTACATGCTTATATTGTTGTGACTTTTTTACTTTGATTGCTTTTTGTCTTTTAAAAAGGGGAAATTCAGTAATAAAAAAAAGTAAGAGAAACACTCGGATTTTGTATTTTAAAGTCAATGTTTTTTTTTAGAGTTTCAATGTGTTTTTATGTATCTTTGTGAATTTTTACGGAAAATTTCTCAATTTTTCCCGCTTTTTCTTAAAAAATTTAAAAAAAGAAAGCTCAACATGATCTCAAATATATGGTTCTAAAGTTGCCTTAATTTGGGGAAGAAACATGTATTAAACCTTGAAAATGTTTTTCAGGGACCCTCAGATTTTAACCCCAAGGACCTTTTTTTTCGTTAAAGCTTCCATGAGCTATACCCCCTTTGTTTAAAAATTAAAAAAACCTTTTTTTTTTTCTTTTTTAAACCGAAAGTTTTTTAAATTTATATTGTTTGACTTTTTTCTTTGATTTTGCATTTTTGTCTTTTAAACCCCTTCCCACCCATGAGCCACATGGGGTCATGAAAATCGTCCCAAATCCCCCCCGACCCCTTGTGGGTCGGGGAAAGGTCGCGCCCCGGGTGGGTGCCGGGGTACTGAAAGGTCCCCGACCCCCCGGAAGGCCCCTTTTGCCCCTTCCCCAAAAGGGGGGTTGGTTAAAACCCCCCCCGTGGCCACGATCGCTTGTTTGGGGTGTTAAAATGAACAGCCAACAGGCAATCTGTAAAATTACCAAAATAATTGGTGAAATTTACAACGCCTGGCCATGCTGCAAAAGATTGTCTGGGGGGGAAAACCAGCCCTGCCCCCAACACGGTTTCAGGCGGCGATGGGCCCACCGCCACGAAAGATGGCAGCAGTCGGTCACCGCCGCACAAAAGTCCCCCGTCCTGGCCTTCCCCTGCCCCCCCTTCCGATCCCCCCTCACTTCGCCCCCCAACCCCCTCTCCGGCCCAAACGAGCCCCGGACCCTTTCCCCCGGGGTCCCCGGGATTCTTATGGGCGCCCCCCTTTGGAAATGGCCTGCGCATTCGAGTGGCCCCCCCGGCGGCGAATGCGCAGTGGCCCCTTTATAGTCAAAAAAAAGTATTTTGTTATGTGATAAAATGTCACAGTGATCAAAAAAAAAAAGTAAGTGAAAACCCCCCCCTCATGGTAGGGGAAAAATTTTAAAAGAATTTTTTTTTTTCCCCTTGGCCCCCTGCACCCCGTTGGGGATTTTGTGCGGATCCGCAGCTGATTTCTCTGCTGATCCGAGTGATTTTCTGTGATCCGAGCTGTTTCTCTGTGATCGCAGCTGATTTCGTTGTCCCAGCGATTTTTTGCTGATCCCCCGCGGATTTCGCTGCTGTCCGCAGCGGATTTGGCTGATCCGGCTGATTTTTTTGCTGATCGCAGTGATTTTTCTGCTGATCCTCAGCTGATTTCGTCTGATCCCCCGTGTTTCGCTGGGTCAGCAGCGAAATAGCAGCGAAAAAAAGTGCGGTTCAGAGCGAAATCAGCTGCGGTCAGCAGCGGTTTCGCTGTGATCCCCAGCTGATTTCGCTTGAACGAGCAGTTTTTTCTGTGATCGGCGGATTTGCTGCATCCGCAGTGATTTCGCTTGATCCCAGTGATTTCGTGCTGATCGAGGGATTTCGTGCTTTCCGGCGGATTTTGTGCGGATCGCAGGGTGTTGCTGGGATCCGCAGCGGATTTGGCGTGGGATCCCAGATCAGAAACCCCGTACGTACAATGCAAAAAAATGTAAAAAAAAAGCTGGCCCCGCTGGATTTTTCAGCGCGGTTGCTGCGGTTTTAAATCCCCGCATCTCAATTCTTTGTCGGATTCCGCACGATTTTCACCTATTCCTTTAGGCGTAAAAAAACAGAGAAAAAAAAGAAATCCGCGCTAAAATACCAGGAAAAAGGAGGTATTTTTTGGGATTTTGAAAAAACCCAAGTGAATCCGAAGTGGCACGGGGGTTGGGTCAGGCTGGGTTATATTGCATTATGGCGTCGTCGATGGCTGCGTTTCACCGGGTTTTTAAGCGGGTAAAACGTCGTTAACGCTGCCATTCACCCAATTTTTTTGCCTCGAAAAAGGCCCCGAACGGCATGCGTTGCGCGTGCGTCTTTTTGTGCGGAGCCCGGGGAAGGGTGCAGCGTCTGGGCTCCATCACCCCCGACGATGGGGAACATCACTGATTCCCTCATAGGGGTATAGATAACGCGAAAGCGTTAGCTATCCGTTACCCCCCCGTCAACGTACTGTTTAAGGGTGGTAAAAACAAATGAACCCAGCCCCTTTGGTTAGAACTAGGGTTAGGGTTAAACTAGGGGAAGGGTTAGAAAAAAGGGTTGGGTTGGAAAATTGGGGGTTGGGTTGGAATTGGGTTAAGGTTGGGTTGGGTTGGGTTGGGATAAGCGTTGGGGTTTTTTGGGGGGTTGGGTTGGGATTAGGGTTAGGCTTGTGGTTAGGTTTATGGTTTTAGTTGGGTTTTGGGTTAGGGGTGTTTTGGGGGGTTGGGTTTGGTTTGGGGTTGTATTGGGTTGGGGTGTGTAGGGGTTTGGGTTGGGGTTGGGGGGTGTTGGGGTTAGGGTTGGAGTTAGAATTGGGGGGTTTCCACTTTTTAGGTACATAGGGGATCTCCATAGGACATGGCCCCCATTGATTCCTGAAAAATTTTTGGGTTAAAAGTCAAAAAGTGCTCCCTTTTTTTCCAAACCCCCCGGTGTGCCCAAAAGGGTTTACCCCACATATGGGGTATCGGGTTTCCAGGAAAATTGCAAAAAAATTTGGGGGGTTTTAAATTTTCCCCCTGTTACTGTTGGGAAAAAAAATTGGGACAAAAAAAAGTTTTTTTTGTGGAAAAAAAGATTTTTTATTTTCCGGGTTTTGCTTTTTTAAACTTTTGGAAAAATTTTGGGGGTTCAAAGCCCCCCAAAACCCTAGATAAGTTCCTTGGGGGGGTTAGTTTCAAAAGGGGTATTTGGGGGGAAGTTTATACTGTTTTGGCAATGGGGGACTTGCAAACAAAACATGACGCCCAGCCCTTTTCCATCCCCGGCAATTCAAAACGTATTTTCCCCTTTCCCCAGCCCGAAGTGTCCCCTCAGGTTTTCTCCCCATATGGGTTCAGGTATCGGGGCAAATTGGACAACAACTTTTAGGTCAAAATTTTTCTGTTCCCTTGGGAAAAAAAAAAAATTTTGGGCTAAAAGATCATGTTTGTGGAAAAAAATTTTTATTTTTTTATTTTTCCCCCGGCGTTATAAACTTTGTGTACCCCCTTGGGGGTTAAAGTGCTCATACAATTAGTAGCTCCTTGGGGGGTTTTTCCAAAAGGGGTCCTTTGGGGGGTTTTTTTTTTTTAGGCACTTGGGGGGTCTGAAAGGGGGAACATGACGCCACAGAATTCCTCAAGTCTGCTTCCAAATGGCGCCCCTTTCCCCTTCTGTGTCTCCCAGCGCCAAAACGTGGTTCCCCCCAATATGGGGTACCAGTGTACTAGGCAAACTGTACAACAACTATTGTGGTCCAATTTCTCCTGTTACCTTGTGAAAATAAAAAATTGCGGGTTAAAAAAAATCAGTTTTTGAGGAAAAAAAAATGATTTTTTATTTTCACGGCTCTGCATTACAAACTTCTGTGAAGCACGTGGGGGTTCAAGGTGCTCACCACACTCTAGTTAAGTTCCTTGAGGGGTTTAGTTTTACAAAATGTGGTCACTTGTGGGGGGTTTCTACTGTTTAGGCACATCAGGGGCTCTGCCGCCCGCAGACCATTCCATCAAGTCGCATTTTCAAAGCGTCACTACATCCCTTCCAAGCCCTGACGTGTGCCAAACAGTGGGTTTTCCCCACATGTGAGGTACTAGCGTACTTAGGACAAATTAGACAAATTTTGGGGTCCAATTTCTCCTGTAACCATTGTGAAAATAAAAAATATGGGGCTAATAATAATTTTTTGAGAAAAAAAAATGATTTTTTTATTTTCACGGCTCTGGTTATAAAGTTTTGTGAAGCACCTGGGGGTTCAAAGTGCTCATGTGCTCTGCATAAGTTTCTTAGGGGGTCTAGTTTCCAAAATGGGGTCATTTGTGGGGGAGTCCAAAGTTTAGGCATACAGGGGCTCTCCAACATGACATGGTGTCCGCTAACGACTGGAGCTAATTTTCCATTCAAAAGTCAAATGGCGCTCCTTCCCTTCTGACCCTGCGTGCGCCCAAACAGTGTTTATGACCACATATGAGGTATCTGTGTACTCAGGAGAAATTGCCCAACAAATTTTAGGATCCATTTATACTGTTGCCATGTGAAAAAAAAAAACTGAGGGCTAAAAGAATTTTTTTGTGAAAAAAAAAGTACTTTCTTTTTTTTTACGGATCAATTTGTGAAGCACTTGGGGGTTCAAAGTGCTCACTCTGCATCTAGATAAGTTCCTTGGGGGGTTAGTTTCCAAAATGGGGTCACTTGTGGGGGAGCTCCATGTTTGGCACACAGGGACTCTCCAAATGCGACATGGCATCGCTAAATATTCCAGCATATTTTCCATTCAAAAGTCAAATGGGCTCCTTCCTTCTGAGCCCTGCGTGCGCCAAACAGTGGTTTATGACCCATATGAGGTATTGGTGTACTCAGGAAGAAATTGCCCAACAAAATTTTAGGATCCATTTTATCCTGTTGCCCATGTGAAAATGAAAAAACTGAGGCTAAAAGAAAATTTTTGTGAAAAAAAAAGTACTTTCTTTTTTTTACGGATCAATTTGTGAAGCACGGGGGTTCAAAGTGCTCACTCTGCATCTAGATAAGTTTCTTAGGGCGTCTAGTTTCCAAAATGGGGTCACTTTGGGGGAGCTCCAATGTTTTAGGCCACACAGGGACTCTCCAAATGCGACATGGCAACGGCTAAATATTCCAGCATATTTTCCATTCAAAAGTCAAATGGCGCTCTTCCCTTCTGAGCCCTGCCGTGCGCCCAAACAGTGGTTTATGACCACATATGAGGTATCTGTTACTCAGGGAAATTGTCAACAAAATTTTAGGGTCCATTTTATCTGATGCCCATGCAAAAATGAAAAAATTGATGCTAAAAGAAAAATTTTGTTGGAAAAATTAAAATGTCCATTTTTTCATTCCACGTTGCTTTAGTTCTGTGAAGCACCTGAAGGTTAATAATCTTCTTGAATGTAGTTTTGAGTAGCTTGAGGGGTGCAGTTTTTATAATGGTGTCACTTTTGGTATTTTTCTGCCATATAGACCCCTCAAAGTGACTTCAAATGTGAGGTGGTCCCTAAAAAAAATGGTTTTGTAAATTTTGCTGTAAAAATGAGAAATCGCTGGTCAACTTTTAACCCTTATAACTTCCTAACAAAAAAAAATGTTGTTCCCAAAATTGTGCTGATGTAAAGTAGACATGTGGGAAATGTTATTTATTAACTATTTTGGGGTCACATAACTCTCTGGTTTAACAGAAAAAAAATTAAAAATTTGAAAATTGCGAAAATTGCAGTCAAATGCTTTACCATTGAGCTATACCCCCTTATATTTTGAAATGCTAAACTCTTTTTTTTTAACATAAGACCTGAAAGAGTTTTACATAGCTTATATTGTTGTGACTTTTTTACTTTGATCTGCATTTTTTGTCTCTTAAAGGAATTAAGTAATGCAAAAAGTACAGAGAAACACTCAGGATTTTGTATTTTAAAAGTCAATTTTTAGTTTTAGAGTCTTCTAATGTGCTTTATGTATCTTTTGTAAAATTCTTTAAAATCAAAATTTCTCAAACTTTTTGCTGAATTTCATAAGTAGTATTCATATAAAGAAAGCACATCAACATGAACTCAACCTCATATGGTTCTAAAGCTTGCCTTAATATATAGGCAAGAAAGCATGTATTAATCTATTGAAAATGTATTTTCATGGGGCACTTGGAGTTGAACAAAGCACCTCTTGATCTGCAGTTTAATGCTCTACCACTGAGCTATACCCCCTTATATTTTGAAATACTAAACTCTTTTTTTTTTTAACATAAGACCTGAAAGAGTTTTACATAGCTTATATTGTTGTGACTTTTTTACTTTGATCTGCATTTTTGTTTCTTATAAGAATTAAGTAATGCAAAAAGTACAGAGAAACACTCAGGATTTTGTATTTTAAAAGTAAATTTTTAGTTTTATTCTTCTAATGTGCTTTATGTATCTTTTGTAGAATTCTTTACAGGCAAAATTTCTCAAACTTTTTGCTGCATTTCTTAAGTAGTATTCATTAAAGAACAGCATCAACATGAACTCAACCTCATATGGTTCTAAAGCTTGCCTTAATATATAGGCAAGAAAGCATGTATTAATCTGTTGAAAATGTATTTTCATGGGGCACTTGGAGTTGAACCAAGGACCTCTTGATCTGCAGTCAAATGCTCTACCACTGAGCTATACCCCCTTATATTGTGAAATACTAAAATACTAAACTCTTTTTTTTTTAACATAAGACCTGAAAGAGTTTTACATAGCTTATATTGTTGTGACTTTTTTACTTTGATCTGCATTTTTGTCTCTTAGGCTGGAGTCACACTGGCGACTAAATCGTACCACTAGAACGCGATGAAATATCGCTTTGCAGTCGACCAATATTAATCAATGGAGTAGCTCTCAACATCCGATTTTTTGAAGGTCCAATTTAACGTGCGAGTGCAATCGCAGCATGCTGCGATTGTCACCGATTGTGGGTCGACTATCGCCAATGCAAGTCTATGGGAGCGATGAAAAGTGGGATTACAAACGGACCACACGGTGAGTTGCGATTAAATCGCACAACTTTTCCAGGTGACAGGAAACTGGCTTTGAATTTCTCAGGAAGCCTTTACATGCTAATTAGCTAAGCACATCTTAAAAAAAAACAGGAAGAATGCCTACACGGAGTCCAGAAACATGGCATCTAGCCACATAATGTGGAACTCCTCATCGTATGGTGCAGGAGAGGCCTGAATTATGGGACCAGCGCGATCCCAACTACAGTAATCAGACGCGCAAAGAGGCGGCATGGAAAACAATATGTGTGCACATTTTTCCGGACTATCGTCAGAGATCCAGGGAGGACCAAGAGCGACTTAGTAAGTACCACATGTAACGGTTTTTGAAATTTTGAAAAAATTGATGAAGCAAATAATAATGTGCCTTATGTGTTTAAATGTATTTAAAAGGCAGCATTATCGACCTCTTCCTATTTAGAACTACACATTGATGTGTGTGTACACAAACAATATCCATGTATATTAAAATATCATCGATGCTTCGGCATCTATTGACTACAACATTTTGTAGTTCTCTTCACCTCAGATGTAGTGTGTAGGTCCTAAAATCCAAACTGAATGAGGCGTTTTGTAAAGGGCCAAGCATTTTTGAAAATTAATGTTAGTGCTTATAACATGGATACTTCTGGTTGTATGTTGATGTATTTCAATATTGTAAATCACATCACACATGACCACTATTTAAATGTTCAGTGTTGCATATTTTGTATTTTTGGCTTAATAAATAGATATCAGTCATTGTAACCGTTATGCTGTTCTTACATTTGTAGTGACTGATGTGACAAGGCGGTGGCGCAGCTGTCGGGACTGCTACGGAGAGAGAGGCAGATTAGGGATCGGAGTGGGGCTTCAGCATCTAAGAAGAGGAAGTACCTCTATTTTGATAGACTAAACTTCCTTGCGCCAGTGTTGGATCTGCGACCGTAAGTGCATGTGTGTTGAAGCACTTTCATGCCATAATTTGAATTTTTATGGATTTTAATGTTTACATTTTTTTTCATTCCTAGAACGGAGTCAAACCTAACTGAGAGGGAGACGGGGTCCGACTCCGAAGTGCTTATCGACCCCGTTGGTGATGGGGCAGAGAAGGCAGGCCCTTCCTCGGCAGCATGTGGGTCCACCCAAGCAGCACCAACAACAGCTGCAGGAGCTGAGGATTCACAAACACAGCATCATGAAAATGAGGACCTACCTCAGAGCAGCAGCCCTAACAGGGCTCAAAATGTGTCTCCTCCTCCTTCCCAACGCACAAGGCGAGGTAGGCGGCGACGAGAAGGAGTGGGTTCTGTGACAAGGAGGCAGGTGGACCGAGGAGTTCTGGACTATTTGTCCAGTGTAGCTAATGATGATGGGGAGGAGGGATTTTGCCGCAGTCTGGCCCCTTACCTCTGGGCTACTCCAATACAGCACAGACTGAGGATCAGAAGTGGACTGCACATTGTGTTGGAAGCTGGATCAGCGCCTAATGATCCAACCAACCTACTAGATTATCTTCATAGATGGGTGGTTGGTCCAGAAAATGTCTTGAGGTTGTTAGGAGCAAATCCCTCACAATCTGCTTCAGCCTCTGATCCTCCTCCTCCTCCTCATCATCATCCTCCTCCTCCACCTCCTCCTTGTGTCCAACAAAACCCAACTCCTCCTCATCCTACTGCAGCTCATTCTTTCTATGGAGCTTCCCAGCTCCAAACCATGGGACAGAGTGGCCATCCACAATATGCCACTCTAACATACCCAATGTTGTTGGCTGGCCACAACATGGATATGTTAGACATGGGCATATTGGGGGTCACTCTGCTAGTGCTCAGTCATATCAATATGACTATGAGCATCAATTCCCTATGTACCCCTACCCACAAGGCATTCAGGATGCAGCCAGTAACCCAGCTGCTACTGTAGGTTCTGCAACAGCTCATTCTCAAACACAGGTTGCAGATAGTGGAAGGCCGAATACACAACCTGGCCTTCCATCCTCACCAACACCACCACCAAGCTACCATCAATTGTAGCTGTAATATTTTTTTTTTGTATGTAACTAATATATTTTTTTATTTGCATATTCAGAATCTTATACATATTTTATTTTTATGTTTGGACATGTTGGTCCTGTTTACAAAATATATCAGCCTGTAAAAGGCTTCAAAACAAACCACTAATGAGTAAAATTAGTGAAGTTACATTGGTTGTCTGTGTTTATTCTTATATGTTATGTAGTGTCTTAAGTATGGTAAAGTGTTAAAAAAATAATTAGAGTCTAACATGAATTGATTAATCAAAGGAACTTTATGGTATCATATCACATAAAACACACTACATAGCTATGGCCTGATCTTGCCAAGGAATAGAACCAGCAGGGGAAACAAAATAATTGGTCAATAATTCACGCACTTTGAGTCCAGAAGGGGGACGACGAGGATGGATGACTGCTCTCATAGGTCTCGTCATATTATCAGACTGAAGGTCAGGCATATCAGCTGATGAGCATTCATGCATTCTTGTAAAATTATGTAGTACCACACATGCTTGCACTACAAGATTAACATTTGATTCACTTAGCTGAATGGCTGATTGTAGGACACGCCATTTGGCTGTAAGAATATCAAATGTGCACTCCACCAGGCGTCGTGCACGAGAAAGGCGATAATTAAAGATGCGTCTCTGATGGTTCAGATTGCGGCAAGGATATGGCCTCATAACATTACGAGTTAATTGGAAGGCCTCATCCGCTACTACAACATATGGCACTGCATCCACATTTGAGTGTGGAAGTTGACATGCTGGTGGTAAGTCCAATTGGTTATTGCGTAGCCGCCGACCCATAATGGAAGAATTGAAGACTCTGGAGTCTCCAGTCCTTCCATAGGCCCCAATGTCTACAATTATGAAGCGGTAGTTACTGTCGACCAAGGCCAACAAAACTATAGAAAAATATTGCTTATAATTATAGAATTGGGTCCCTGAGTTCGGCGGCTTACGCACACGTATGTGCTTCCCGTCCAGGGCTCCAATACAGTGTGGAAAATTACTGCTTTCTTGAAATCCATGTGCAATCCTCAACCAATCTTCCATTTTGGGCTCTGGCATGACCTCTTTATTTAGTCTTGACCAAATTTGTCCACAAGTAGAGCTGACTATTCTGGAAATGGTGGATTTCCCTATTAAAAACTCTAAATGCAGAGCAGCGTATGAGAGCCAGTGGAAAGGAACCTGCAATACAGAAACAACAACAAACATGTACACATCAGACAAACAAAATATAAAAAATACATTAAGCAAATGTAAACAGTGGACATTTGTATACTCACCCATTCTCTTAATGTTATGACTTACTAACCATTAAGACTGCTACACACAAGCATATAGTGAAAAGCTTACAATTTCATAATGCCATCAGGTTCAGTATGTTAAGATGAACAAAGTGAGAAGAATGTGAAAGATGGTAAATTAGGCAAAACATCATCAACATTTCGTTGACACACATACCTTAATGTTAGAAGAAGCCTTTCCTCAGAAGAAATTGAAGGACGCATCCTGGTGTTCTGAAAGGTGATTCCAGGGCGCAATATGTCCAGCAAAATATCAAAGGTGGCAACACTCATGCGACAATAGTCAAAAAACTTGTCTGGATTCCTACGCAGTGTCGAATACAGGCGCTCAAAATGCCCTTTGCTGATCCTTCGCATCACAAGGGGATGCACCCACATTCTTCTGCGGATTCTGTGAGAAACAACTACAGGGTATGGTTCCCCAAAAGTTCTGGATATCAGCCAATAGTACAGCAGACGCTCAGTTCTATTAAACCTTAGTCTGTCACTCATAATTTTAACTTAGCAGCAACACAACAGGAACCACTAAGAAGCAAAACACACCACGGCAACGTTGGGAGGGTAATAACAGTCAAACCACGCTTAAATATGGGTCTGGCTCATTATTCAAATTATTTGCAGGCCTCAAAAACGTTAATGTCCATTTTGCTATGATGCCACTAAAATCGGTAGTCGCTGGGTAATCGGATGTGAAACGTAAGCGTACATGCTACAAAATCGCATCAACTACAAAAAATCGGATGCTAGTCGCATCAATGTTCATGAAATTTTAATCCGATTATCGACCGACTAAAACGGTCCGATTTTTTAGACGTTGTGTGTGATTCCAGCCTTAAAAGGAATTAAGTAATGCAAAAAGTACAGAGAAACACTCAGGATTTTGTATTTTAAAAGTCAATTTTTAGTTTTAGAGTCTTCTAATGTGCTTTATGTATCTTTTGTAGAATTCTTTACAAGCAAAATTTCTCAAACTTTTTGCTGCATTTTTAAGTAGTATTCATATAAAGAAAGCACATCAACATGAGTGATTCTCTGTACTTTTTGCATTACTTAATTCCTTTTAAGAGACAAAAATGCAGATCAAAGTAAAAAAGTCACAACAATATAAACTATGTAAAACTCTTTCAGGTATTATGTTAAAAAAACAAAACAGAGTTTAATATTTTAGTATTTCAAACTATAAGGGGGTATAGCTCAGTGGTAGAGCATATGACTGCAGATCAAGAGTTCCTTGGTTCAACTCTGAGTGCCCCTTATATTTTGAAATACTAAACTCTTTTTTTTTTAACATAAGACCTGAAAGAGTTTTACATAGCTTATATTGTTGTGACTTTTTTACTTTGATCTGCATTTTTTTCTCTTAAAAGGAATTAAGTAATGCAAAAAGTACAGAGAAACACTCAGGATTTTGTATTTTAAAAGTCAATTTTTAGTTTTATTCTTCTAATGTGCTTTATGCATCTTTTGTAGAATTCTTTACAGGCAAAATTTCTCAAACTTTTTGCTGAATTTCTAAGTAGTATTCATATAAAGAAACCACATCAACATGAACTCAACCTCATATAGTTCTAAAGCTTGCCTTAATATATAGGCAAGAAAGCATGTATTAATCTGTTGAAAATGTTTTTCATGGGGCACTTTGAGTTGAAACAAGGACCTCTTGTTCTGCAGTCTAATGCTCTACCACTGAGAGCTATACCCCCTTATATTTTGAAATACTAAAATACTAAACTCTTTTTTTTTTTTTTTAACATAAGACCTGAAAGAGTTTTACATAGCTTATATTGTTGTGACTTTTTTACTTTGATCTGCATTTTTGTCTCTTAAAAGTTATTCAGTAATGCAAAAAGTACAGAGAAACACTCAGGGTTTTGTATTTTAAAAGTCAATTTTTAGTTTTAGAGTCTTCTAATGTGCTTTATGTGTCTTTTGCAGAATTCTTTACAGGCAAAATTTCTCAAACTTTTTCCTGCATTTCTTAAGTAATATTCATTAAATTAAGAACATCAACATGAACTCAACCTCATATGGTTCTAAAGCTTGCCTTAATATTAGGCAAGAAAGCATGTATTAATCTGTTGAAAATATATTTTCAAGGGGCACTCGGAGTTGAACCAAGAACCTCTTGATCAGCAGTTTAATGCTCTACCACTGAGCTATACCCCCTTATATTTTGAAATACGAAACCCTTTTTTTTTCTTTAACATAAGACCTGAAAGAGTTTTACATAGCTTATATTGTTGTGAATTTTTTACTTTGATCTGCATTTTTGTCTCTTAAAAGGAATTAAGTAATGCAAAAAGTGCAGAGAAACACTCAGGATTTTGTATTTTAAAAGTCAATTTTTAGTTTTAGAGTCTTCTAATGTGCTTTATGTATCTTTTAGAGAATTTTCTACAGGCAAAGTTTCTCAAACTTTTTGCTGCATTTCTTAAGTAGTGTTCATATAAAGAAAGCACATCAACATGAACTCAACCCCATATGGTTCTAAAGCTTGTCTTAATATATAGGCAAGAAGCATGTATTAATCTGTTGAAAATGTATTTCAAGGTGCACTTGGAGTTGAACCAAGGAACTCTTAATCTGCAGTCAAGTGCTCTACCACTGAGCTATACCCCTTATATTTGAAATACTAAAATTCTAAACTCTGTTTTGTTTTTTTAACATAATACCTGAAAGAGTTTTACATAGTTTATATTGTTGTGACTTTTTTACTTTGATCTGCATTTTTGTCTCTTAAAAGGAATTAAGTAATGCAAAAAGTACAGAGAAACACTCAGGATTTTGTATTTTAAAAGTCAATTTTTAGTTTTAGAGTCTTCTAATGTGCTTTATGTATCTTTTGTAGAATTCTTTACAGGCAAAATTTCCCAAACTTTTTGCTGCATTTCTTAAGTAGTATTCATATAAAGAAAGCACATCAACATGAACTCAACCCATATGGTTCTAAAGCTTGCCTTAATATATAGGCAAGAAAGCATGTATTAATCTGTTGAAAATGTATTTTCAGGGGGCACTCGGAGTTGAACCAAGGACCTCTTGATCTGCAGTCAAATGCTCTGGCATTGAGCTATACCCCCTTATATTTTGAAATACTAAACTCTTTTTTTTAACATAAGACCTGAAAGAGTTTTTACATAGCTTATATTGTTGTTACTTTTTTACTTTGATCTGCATTTTTGTCTCTTAAAAGGAATTAAGTAATGCAAAAAGTACAGAGAAACACTCAGGATTTTGTATTTTAAAAGTCAATTTTTAGTTTTAGAGTCTTCTAATGTGCTTTATGTATCTTTTGTAGAATTCTTTACAAGCAAAATTTCTCAAACTTTTTGCTGCATTTCTTAAGTAGTATTCATATAAAGAATGCACATCAACATGAACTCAACCCCATATGGTTCTAAAGCTTGCCTTAATATATAGGCAAGAAAGCATGTATTAATCTGTTGAAAATGTATTTTAGGGGGCACTTGGAGTTGAACCAAGGTCCTCTCGATCTGCAGTCAAATGCTCTACCACTGAGCTATACCCCCTTATATTTTGAAATGCTAAACTCTTTTTTTTTTTAACATAAGACCTGAAAGAGTTTTACATTGCTTATATTGTTGTTACTTTTTTACTTTGATCTACATTTTTGTCTCTTAAAAGGAATTAAGTAATGCAAAAAGTACAGAGAAACACTCAGGATTTTGTATTTTAAAAGTCAATTATTAGTTTTAGAGTCTTCTAATGTGCTTTATGTATCTTTTGTAGAATTCTTTACAGGCAAAATTTCTCAAACTTTTTGCTGCATTTCTTAAGTAGTATTCTTATAAAGTAAGCACACATGAACTCAACCTCATATGGTTCTAAAGCTTGCCTTAATATATAGGCAAGAAAGAATGTATTATTCTGTTGAAAATGTATTTTCAGGGGCACTCGGAGTTGAACCAATGACCTCTTGATTTGCAGTCAAATGCTCTAACACTGAGCTATATCCCCTTATATTTCAAAATACTAAACTCTTTTTTTTTTTTTTCACATAAACCTGAAAGAGTTTTACATATGTTTTATTGTTGTGACTTTTTTACTTTGATCTGCATTTTTTGTCTCTTAAAAGGAATTAAGTAATGCAAAAATTACAGAGAAACACTCAGGATTTTGTATTTTAAAAGTCAATTTTTAGTTTTAGAGTCTTCTAATGTGCTTTATGTATATTTTGTAGAATTCTTTACAGGCAAAATTTCTCAAACTTTTTGCTGCATTTCTTATGTAGTATTCATATAAAGAAAGCACATCAACATAACCCCCATATGGTTCTAAAGCTTGCCTTAATATATAGGCAAGAAAGCATGTATTAATCTGTTGAAAATTTATTTTCATGGGGCACTTGGAGTCGAACCAAGGACTAGAGTTGAGCGATACTTTCCGATATCCTAAAGTATCGGAATCGGAATGGTATCGCCGATATCACTAAAATATCGGCGATACCCGATACCGATACCGGAAGTCCCATGTAAGTCTATGGGAACAAAATATCGCAACTAAAAAATCCCATTCTTTCCTTGTAAACACTAAATATACACACATAGAATACATATATATATATATATATACATGTCATTGTGACATATATATATACATATATGTATAGTTTATACACTTCTACATAGTAAAATATCCTCTCTGATTCAATTGCCGGGGTAAAGCCGGCTTCAGTGAAAAGACAGAAGCACCGACATGAAATGACACTTGGTGTACATAGGGTTAACCATGTCTTTTCATGTCGTTTGCTATCTGATTTGCACAAACAATTAAATCAGTCTATGTGTGCAAAATTTCACACCTGTAGGGGTTAATTAAAGGTGTAAATTCGTTGTAAAAAAACGGACTTTTTTGCTACGAATTTACACCTTTAATTAACCCCTACAGGTGTGAAATTTTGCACACATAGACTGATTTAATTGTTTGTGCAAATTTATAGCAAAGGACATGAAAAGACATGGTTAACCTATGTACACCAAGTGTCATTTGATGTCGGGTTCTGCATTTTCACAAAAGCCGGCAATTGAATTAGCGGCTATTATACTATGTAGAAGTGTATGAACTACAAATATATATATATATATGTGTCACAAATTCAATGACATGTATATATATATATGAGGTGTAAAATTGCTGAAAAAAAATGCGTGGGCTCCGCCCTATTTTCGCAACCAGACAGACAAAGCCAGTGAGTGGGGGCAGATAATAATAGCCCAGAGAGGGACCATTATTTTGCCCCCCCCGGCTACTAACATCTGCCCCTAGACACCCCAGGAAAGACAAATCTATAATTAGATTCGCCCTTTCTGGCACTTTGCCGTCTATTCCCATTGCCCTGTAGCGGTGGCGAATGGGTTAATATGGGGTTAAAGCACCTTGCTATTGAAAGGTGACCTTAAGCCAGGTTAATAATTGAGAGCTGTCAATTAGACAACTATCAATTATTAATCCTATTGCATGAAATAAAAATAAAACACACACACTTTAATTAAAAATCATTTTAATGAAATAAAGACACATGTTTTTAACCATATTTTATTTTACTGCAAAAACCATTTCCTGTAATAAAAATAAAATAAAAAAGCAAAATTATTCTTACCTATCCCATGCACAGTCAGGTCCCACGGTGTAATCCTTCAGAAAGGGTTAATGTTTACTGCAGGGACCGCAGCTAATGCTGCAGCCTCACAGTAAACCCCAAATGAATGAGTTCCTCTCCTGCCTGACAGGAGAGTAAAGGCTGGGTGTCACATAACGATACACCAGCGATCCGACAACGATATGCACTTGTCAGGATCGCTGGTGTATCGCTACATGATCGCTGCTGAGCTGCCAAACAGGCAGCTCAGGCAGCGATCTGGGACAGCGACATCTGCGGGTAACATCGCTTAAGGGCCCATCTCACATAGCGATATCGCTACCGAGATCGCTGCTGAGTCACAAGTTTTGTGACGCAGCAGCGAGCTCACCAGCGATATCGCTGTGTGTGACATTCAGCGACGATCAGCCCCCTGCCGGGTATCGCTGATCGTCGCAGAAATGTCAGGACCTTTTTTTGATCGCTGGTTTCCCTCTGACAGGCACGCATCGCTGCGTGTGACAGGCGGGAGACCAGCGATCCGCTGGTAACCAAGGTACACAGCGGGTTTCCAGGCACCGCGCAGCGCTTGGAAACCCGCTGTGTACCTTGGATACCAGCTCCCTGCATCAGGGCGCTGGTATCCAAGGTACACAGCGGGTTTCTAGGCACGCCCCGCGCCTGGAAACCCGCTGTGTACCTTGGTTACCAGCGGATCGCTGGTCTCCCGCCTGTCACACGCAGCGATGCGTGCCTGTCAGCGGGAAACCAGCGATCAAAAAAAGGTCCTGACATTTCAGCGACGATCAGCGATACCCGGCAGGGGGGCTGATCGTCGCTGAATGTCACACACAGTGATATCGCTGGTGAGCTCGCTGCTGCGTCACAAAACTAGTGACTCAGCAGCGATCTCGGTAGCGATATCGCTATGTGAGACGGGCCCTTAAGTGGAAAGCTTAATTGATTGCTTTCCACTTTCACTTCAGGTCAGCCAGGGACACAATCAGTGACGTCAGAGGGAACTGATTAACAAAAATGGGGTTCCCTTCGAAAAAAAAATGGCGTGGGGTCCCCCCTATTTTTGTTAACCAGCCAGATGAAGCAGACCGCTGAGGCCTGGATTTTCAGGTGTTAAGGAGCAAGATCCATGGACCTTGCCAGCCTGATAATACTAGGCCACAGCAGTCTGCATATCTTGGCTGATTAACAAAAATAGGGGATCCCTCAAAAAAAATTGGCGTGGGGTCCCCCCTATTTTGTTAACCAGCCAGATGAAGCAGACCGCTGAGGCCTGGATTTTCAGGCTGTTAAGGAGCCAAGATCCATGGACCTTGCCAGCCTGATAATACCAGGCCACAGCAGTCTGCATATCTTGGCTGATTAACAAAAATAGGGGATCCCCTCGAAAAAAATTGGCATGGGGTCCCCCTATTTTTGTTAACCAGCCAGATGAAGCAGACCGCTGAGGCCTGGATTTTCAGGCTGTTAAGGAGCCAAGATCCATGGACCTTGCCAGCCTGATAATACCAGGCCACAGCAGTCTGCATATCTTGGCTGATTAACAAAAATAGGGGATCCCCTCGAAAAAAATTGGCATGGGGTCCCCCTTATTTTTGTTAACCAGCCAGATGAAGCGACTGCTGAGGCCTGGTTTTTCAGGTGGTAAGGATCCAATATCCATGGACCTTGCAAGCTGATAATACCAGGCCACAGCAGTTTGCTTGCTTGGCTGGTTAACAAAATAGGGGATCCCCTCGAAAAAAAAACGGCGTGGGGATCCCCCCTATTTTTGTTAACCAGCCAAGTAAAATGCAGACTGCTGCGGCCTGGTATTAAAAGACTGTCAAGGCCCATGGATTTTGGCCCTCAACAGCCTGATAATACCAGGCTACAGCAGCCCCACATTTGGCGCATCAAAAGATGTGCCAATTGTGGCACTTTACCCGGCTCTTCCCCACTTGCCCTGTAGCGGTGGCAAGCGGGGTAATAAGGGGTTAATGTCACCGTTGATTGCACGGTGACAATAAGCCCGGTTAATAAGGAGAAGGTGTCAATAAGACACCGATCCATTATTAATCCCAAAGTTATTAAATGCATAAAAAAAAGACAAAGCAAGAAAAAAGTATTTTAATGAAATAAAAGAGACAAACACAGTTTTCATTTCTTTTATTGTACTCTCATTCCTGCGACGCCATCGATCTCCTGTAAAAAAAGAAAAAAAAAAACCAACAGTATACCACTTGTCCGACGCAAGTCCATAACGACAGTCCCACGACGATCCAACTCTGCTACATCGCAATGACAGGCAGAGCCTGACATCCGGCGCAGCACGCTGATTACCTGCTTCCCCGGCGGTGACGTCATCGGACTGACTGCTTTACGGGCCGGGATTACCCAGCAGTCACTGCAGTTATCGCGAGAGGAAAACTGCATGTGACCGCCGGGGAAAGAAGTTGCGGCCTATCAAGCAGTCCAGGACGTGACCGCCGGAGATCTTCTGACAGGTAAGTGCCGCTGACTCCTGACAGACCCGACCGACGGACACTGACAGTGACAGTGACAAATCCGATTCCGGTATCGATAAGACGAAAACATCGGAACTCGGAATCGGAATTCCGATACAGCCAATATCGGCCGATACCCGATATTTGCAGTATCGGAATGCTCAACCCTACCAAGGACTCTTGATCTGCAGTCAAATGCTCTACCACTGAGCTATACCCCCTTATATTTTGAAATACTAAAAATACTAAACTCTTCTTGGAGTTGAACAAAGACCTATTGATAGGCAGTTTTATGCTCTATCACTGAGCTATTCCACCTTTATATTTTGAAAGTCTAAACTCTTTTTTTTTAACATAAGACCTGAAAGAGTTTTACATAGCTTATATTGTTGTGACTTTTTTTCTTTGATCTGCATTTTTGTCTCTTAAAGAATTAAGTAATGCAAAAAGTACAGAGAAACACTCGGATTTTGTATTTTAAAAGTCAATTTTTAGTTTTAGAGTCTTTAATGTGCTTTATGTATCTTTTGTAGAATTCTTTACAGGCAAAATTTCTCAAACTTTTTGCTGCATTTCTTAAGTAGTATTCATATAAAGAAAGCTAAATCAACATGAACTCAACCTCATATGGTTCTAAAGCTTGCCTTAATATATAGGCAAGAAAGCATGTATTAAAACTGTTGAAAATGTATTTTCAAGGGGCACTCGGAGTTGAACCAAAGACTCTTGATCTGCAGTCAAAGCTCTACCACTGAGTATACCCCCTTATATTTTGAAATGCTAAACTCTTTTTTTTTTTTTAACATAAGACTGAAAGAGTTTTACATAGCTTTATATTGTTGTGACTTTTTTTACTTTGATATGCATTTTTGGCTCTTAAAGGAATTAAGTAATGCAAAAAGTACAGAGAAAACACTCAGGATTTTGTATTTTAAAAGTCAATTTTTAGTTTTAGAGTCTTATAATGTGCTTATGTATCTTTTGTAGAATTCTTTACAATCAAAATTTCTTAAACTTTTTGCTGCATTTCTTAAGTGTATTCATATAAAGAAAGCACATCAACATGAACTCAACTCCATTATGGTTCTAAAGCTTGCTTAATATATAGGCAAGAAAGCATGTATTAAACTGTTGAAATTTATTTTCAAGGGGCACTCGGAGTTGAACAAAGAACCTTTTGTCTGCAGTTTAATGATCTTACCATGAGCTATACCCCTTATATTTTGAAATACTCTAACTCTTCTTTTTTTTTTTAAAAGACCTGAAAGTTTTACATAGCTTATATTGTTGTGACTTTTTTACTTTGATCTGCATTTTTGTCTCTTAAAAGGAATTAAGTAATGCAAAAAGTACAGAGAAACACTCAGGATTTTGTATTTTAAAAGTCAATTATTAAGGTACTGCCACACTACACATTCCCGCTAGCGATCTCGTTAGCGTCGCATATAATGAGATCGCTAGCGGGATTGTTTCTATATCGCTAGTAGCTACCTATTTTACGATTATCGTTAAGGGACGCTATCGCGGTTAGCGATCTCCTTAACGACTTTAGCGGTACAAAAAGTACCGCTAAATCGCTAAAAAATGTGCCACACTTAGCGATATAACTTCCCAGCGGGGCGCAGCGACGAAAATAGGGTCCGGAACGATTCCAGGACGAGCGAGATCACGAGGAAGCTCGTCGCTGGCGCTGCCGCACAAAAACAACATCGTAACGGGATCGTAAATAGTGACGTTTTTTAGGTCCCGTTGCGATGTTGTTTGTGTGGCATACCCTTTAGTTTTGAGTCTTCTAATGTGCTTTTGTTTCTTTTGTGAATTCTTTAAGGAAAATTTCTCAAACTTTTTGTGCATTTTAAGAGATTTTATAAAGTAAGCCCATCCATGAACTCAACCTCATTTGGTTCTAAAGCTTGCTTAGTTATAGAAAAAAATGTATTAATCTGTTGAAAATGTATTTTCAGGGCACTCGGAGTTGAACCAAGGACCTCTGGGTTTGAGTCAAATGCTCTACCACTGAGCTATTTCCCTTTATTTTTTGAAATACTAACTGTTTTTTTTTTTCACATAGACTGAAAGAGTTTTAACTATGTTATATTGTTGTGACTTTTTTACTTTGATTGCATTTTTGTCTCTTAAAAGGAATTAAGTAATGCAAAAAATTCAGGAAACACTCAGGTTTTGTTTTTAAAAGTCAATTTTTTTGTTTTAGAAGTTTTAAGTAAGTCATTATTTTGGGGGACTTCAACTACCTGAAATACATTGGAGAACAGAAACCTGCAGTTCCGCAAAGGTAATGTTTTTGGAAAAACTATGAGAGCAATTACCTTTCACAACTAGTTCGGGACCAACAAGAAGGGGGCACTGCTAGACCTAATATTATCCACAGGCCGAGCATATCAAATATAAGGGTTGGGGGTCATTGGGAAATAGTGATACAAATAATAAGCTTTATGTATCCTTTAAAAGATGTGTGTCGAGGGTTCAAGGACACTAAACTTCAGGAAGGCAAATTTCCAAGGATTAGAGATGATCTTGGTGCAATAAACTGGGCGATATCCTGGGGACATAAAATACACAAAGAAAATTGGGACGTTTATTGTATCCTGAATAGGACTGTGCACAGTATATACCCTATGGGAATAAACATGCTAGAATAGGGGGAAAACCAAACTATGGCTAAATAGAGCGGTAAAAAAGAAAGCGTTTAGGGAATTAAAAGCAGTAGGTAGTGAAGAGGCTTTAAATAAATACAGAAGATGAATAAATTCTGTAAAAGCAAATCAAGCAGCAAAGATTGAGGTAGAGAAATCTTGCCAGAAAGTAAAATAATCCCAAAATATTCTTTAAATACATAATGCAAGAAACTAAAAAATGATGTGTTGGTCCCTTTAAAAATTTCTGGTAAATGGTGGTAGGTGAGGAAAAGCCAATAAGCTAAATGACTTTTTCAACTGTATTTTTCACAAGAAAATCCCCCCACAGATAACATGATCAGAGATAAAAAAATTTCTCTTTTAAAAGTCACTGCTTAAACCAGCAGGAAGTACGGCGGCATCTAAAAACCACTAAAGTTGACAAATCCCGGGCCCGGATGGGTCACCCCCCCGAGTATGCAGGAATTAAGTACGTTTTAGATAACCTTTATTTTTTTTTTAATCTTTTAAAGATTCCATAATAATGGGTCTTTACCACAGGATGGCGTATGCAAATGTGGTGCCAATATTCAAAAAGGGGGCAAAAACTGAACCTGGAAATTATAGGCCGTGAGCTTAAATCTACTGTGGGTAAAATTGGGGGTTTTTTAAGGGGTACTATATTGGAGTATTGAAGCTGAATAACTCTGACACAGTATCAAGCATGGGTTTCGAGGGACCGTCTTGTAGACTAATCTGAATAAGCTTTTATGAAGGGGTAAGTTCAAGATGGCCAAGGGAATGCTGTGGGGCGTGGTGTTCATGGACTTTCAAAAGCTTTTGATTCGTGCCCACAAAGGTTGATACATAAAAGAGAACAATGGGGTAGGGAAAATATGTGTAAGTGGGTTAAGAACTGGTCATGGTAGAAACAAAGGGTGGTTTTAATGGGAGCACACTGGTGGGTCACGGTTAGAGTGGGGTACCACGGGGTCAGTTTGGGGCCGCTTCTTTTAACATATTTTTAATGACCTTGTAGGGGGCATACAGAGTAGTTATTTCAAAATTTGAGATGACACAAATTGCAGGGTAATAAATACGGGGGATAATTTTTATTACAGGAGGATTTATGTAAACTAGAAGTTGGGCTGTAAATGGAAAAAGAGCTTTAATGGGGATAAATGAAGTCATGCATTGGGTTTGAAAAAATTTGTTTTTAATTATGTGCTTAATTGTAAAACATGGGCAAAACTGTCACTGAAAAAGCCTGGGTTAGGGGTGGATGAAAAACAACATTTAGTGGCCATGTCGGCAGCTTGTGCCAAGGCAATAAAATAATGGGATGCATTAAAGAGGCTAGTGTCTGGGGAAATAATTTTTTTTCCTCTAAAAGTCATGGTGCGACCAACTTAGTACGTGTGCAGTTTGGTTTCCCCGGTTTTATAAGAAAGACATAGCTGAACTGGGAGGGTGAAGAGAAGAGCGACCAAGGTTTTAGGAACTGGGGGTCTGCAATCCAAGCAGGTTTTACATTTGGGGGGTTATTTAGTTTGGAAAAACGAAGGCTGGGGGGGTGATCTTATTACAATGTTAAAATATAGAGGGGCAGTACGAGACTTTTAATGATCTTTTTATCTTAGCCTGTGACGGGGCAGGGGGCATCCTCTACGTCTGGGGGAAAGAAGGTTTAGCATAATCACAGCGCAGTTCTTTACTGTAAGAGCAGTGAGACTATGGAACTCTTGCCGTCTAATGTTGTATGAGTGTTTCCTTACTAAAATTTAAGAAGGGATTGGTGCCTTTCTTGAAAGTAGAATATTCAGGCTATTCATATTTTTCCTTGTTACAGCGTTGATCCGGGAGTGTCTGATTGCCGTATGTGGGTCGGGAAGGAATTTTTTTCCCAATGTGAAGCTTACTGTTTGCCACTTGGGGTTTTTTTGTTCCCTCTGGATCAACATGTTAGGGCAGGTTGGGATTAGGATATGGGTTGAACTAGATGGACTTAAGTCTTCCTTTAACCTTAAAAACTATGTTTATGTATCTTTTGTAGATCTTTACGGGAAAATTTTTCAAATTTTTGTGCATTTGTTATGTAGTATTCATAAAAGAAAGCACATCAAAAACCCAAACCCCTGGTTCTAAAATTGCTTAATTATGGCAAAAAAAGCATGATTTAAACTGTTGAAAAAAGTATTTTCAGGGGGACCCGGGGTTAACCCAAAGGGCCTTCGATCTGCAGTCAAAATGCTTCATTTTAGCTTACCCCCCTTTTTTGAAATACTAAACTCTTTCTTTTTTTTTCTTTTTTTTTTTTAAATAAGCCCGAAAGAGTTTTACAAGTTTTAAATTTTTGTGACTTTTTTACTTTTATCTGCATTTTTGGGTCTTAAAAGGAATTAAGTTTTTGCAAAAAGTACAGAGAAACATCAGGATTTTTTTTTTAAAAAATCAATTTTTATTTTTGATCTTCTAGGGCTTTATGTATCTTTTGTGAATTTTTACAGGCAAAATTTCCCAAACTTTTTTCCGCTTTTTAAAATATATTTTTTTAAAGAAGACTCAAAATGAACCACCTCATTGGTTCTAAAAATTTTAAATTAGGCAAGAAAGCAGTATTAAACTGTTAAAATGTATTTTTCAAGGGCAATTGGGGTTGAACCCAAAAACCCCTTGTCTGCAGTTTAATGCTTACCCCCTTCTATACCCCTTTATTTTTAAAAATTAAAATAAAACTCTTTTTTTTTTTTTTTAACATAGACCCGAAAGAGTTTTACTCTTTTATTTTTGTGACTTTTTTTTTTGGTCGCATTTTTTTTTCTTAAAAGGAATTAATAATGCAAAAAGTACAGGAAAACACTCGGGGTTTTGTATTTTAAAAGTCAATGTTTTGTTTAGAGCTTTCTTAATGTGCTTTATGTATCTTTTTGTAGAATTTTTTTAGGCAAAATTTCTCAAACTTTTTGCTGCATTTCTTAAGTAGTATTCATATAAAAAGCACATCAACATAACTCAACCAATATGTTCTAAAGCTTGATTAATTATGGCAAGAAGCATGTATTAATCTGTTGAAAATGTATTTTCAGGGGGCATCGGAGTTGAACCAAGGACCTCTTGATCTGCAGTCAAATGCTCTTACCTGAGCTATACCCCCTTATATTTTGAAATACTAAACTCTTTTTTTTTTTTTTCAAAATAAAACCTGAAAAAGTTTTTTCATAGTTTTTATTGTTTGTGACTTTTTTCTTTGATCTGCATTTTTTTCTTAAAAGGAATTAAGTAATGCAAAAAGTACAGAGAAAAAATCAGGATTTTTTATTTTAAAAGTCAATTTTTATTTTAGAGTCTTCTAAGTGCTTTATGTATATTTTGTAGAAATTTTTTATAAGGGAAAATTTCTCAAATTTTTGCTGCTTTTCTTAAGTTATTCTATAAAGAAAGCATCAACATGAACTAAAACCCATATGGTTCTAAAGCTTGCCGTAAAAATAGGAAAAAAAGCATGTATTAAACTGTTGAAAAGTATTTTCAAGGGGCACTTGGAGTTGAAACCAAAAACCCCGTGATCTGCAGTTTTAATGCTCTACCACTGGCTATACCTCCTTATATTTTGAAATACCAAACTCTTTTTTTTTAACATAAGACCTGAAAGAGTTTTACTAGCTTATATTGTTGTTACTTTTTTTTTCTTTGATCTGCATTTTTTGTTCTTAAAGGAATTAAGTAATGCAAAAAGTACAGAGAAAACAAGGATTTTGTATTTTAAAAGTCAATTTTTGTTTTAGAGGTCTTCTAATGTGCTTTATGTATCTTTTGTAGAATTCTTTTACAATCAAAATTTCTCAAACTTTTTGCCTTTTTTTAAGTAGTATTCATATAAAGAAAACCATCAATTTAACTCAAAACCCTATGGTTTTTGAAAAACTTGCTTAATTATTAGGCAGAAAGCATGTATTAAATGTTGAAAATTTTTTTCAAGGGGCATCGGAGTTGAACAAAGAACTTCTTGATTGCAGTTTAATGCTTACCATGAGCTATACCTTTATATTTTTAAATACTAAACTCTTTTTTTTTTTTTTAACTAAGCCTGAAAGAGTTTTACTGCTTTTATTTGTTGTGACTTTTTTACTTTGATCTGCATTTTTGTCTTTAAAAAAAGGGAAATTAGTAATGAAAAAGTAAGAGAAACACCCGGTTTTGTATTTTTAAAAGACAATTATTGTTTTGAGTTTTTCTAATGTGCTTTATGTATCTTTTGTAGAATTTTTTAAGGCAAGATTTCACAACTTTTCCCTGCATTTTTAAAGTTATTCATTTAAAAAGCACATAACTTTAACTAAACCCCCATATGGTTTAAAGCTTCCCTTAATTATAGGCAAAAGCATGTATTAAAAAATTGAAAATGTTTTTCAAGGGGCACTCGGGGTTGAACAAAGGGCTTTTGTCTGCCCTAAATGCTCTCCCCTGAGCTATCCCCCCCTTTTTTTTTGAAATATAACTTTTTTTTTTTTTAAAAAAAGCTGAAAAAGTTTTAATGCTTTTATTTTTGTGACTTTTTTCTTTGATCTGCATTTTTGTCTCTTAAAGGAAAATTTAAATATGCAAAAAAGTACAGAGAAAAATCGGATTTTTTATTTTAAAAGTAATTTTTGTTTTAGAGTCTTCAAATGTGCTTTATGTATCTTTTTGAAAAAATTTTTTACAATAAAAAATTTTTCAAACTTTTTGCTGATTTGTATGTGTATTCATATAAAAAAAGACATAAAAGACTCCCTCTGGTTTTTAAAGTTGCCCTTTGTATTAGGAAGAAGAATGTATTTCTGTTGAAAAATTTTTTCGGGGGGCTCTCGGGTTAAAAAAAGGCCTTTGTTTGTAGCAAAAGCTTACCATGGATATCCCTTTTATTTGATATAAAAACTGTTTTTTTTTAAATAAGACTTTAAAGGTTTTTCTAGCTTTTATTTTTGTGAGGGTTTTCTACTTTGATCTGATTTTTGTCTCTTAAAGGAATTAATTTTGCAAAAAAAGAGAACACTCGGATTTAGTTTTTTCAAGTAATTTTTTTTTTTTTGAGTCTTTATTGTGCTTTTCTTACTTTTTGCTCATTTCCCCAAGTGTATTTTATAAAGAAAGACATAAATTAACTAAACCTTGCCTTTATTTAGGCAAGAAAACATGTATTAATCTGTTGAAATGTATTTTTGGGGGCCTCGGTGTTGAACCTAGGCCTTGACTGCAGTCAAATGTTTTTACCATTGAGCTATACCTCCTTAATTTTAGTACAAAACTCTTTTTTTTTTTTAACAAAGACGAAAGAGTTTTAATAGCTTTTTGTTGTGACTTTTTTACTTTGATCTGATTTTTGTCTTTAAAAGGAATTTTTTTTAATAAAAAAAATTTTTACAAAAAAACCTCAGGATTTGTTTTTAAAAAGTAATTTTTAGTTTTAGAGTTTTTATTGGCTTTTCATCTTTTTGCGCATTTCCAAAAGTAGTTTTTTTAAAAAAAAAGACTCAACTTTAAACTAAACCTTCCTTAATATTATCAAGAAAGCATGTATTAATCTGTTAAAACGTTTTAAGGGGGCACTTGGGTGAACCAAGGACCTCTGATCTGAGTCAAATGTTTTTACCAGGGATTCCCCCTTTACTTTGAAATAAAAAACTCTTTTTTTTTAAAAAAGGGGACCTGAAAGTTTTTTTCTTAGCAATTTTGTTGGTTTTTTTACTTTGATCGCATTTTTTCTTTTAAAAAGGGAAATTTAAAAATAATGAAAAAAAAAGGAAACACTCGGTTTTTAGTATTTTAAAAGTAAAATTTTTAGTTTTAGCTTCTTCTATTGTGTTTCATTTTTTTTTGCTGCATTTCCTAAGTGTATTCTTATTAAAGAAAGCACAAAAACATTAACTCAACCTATATGGTTCTAAAATTCCCCTTAAAAAATATAGGCAAAAAGATGTATTAATTGTTGAAAATGTATTTTTAGGGGGCATCAGGTTACCTAGGACCTCTCGATCGATATTTTGAGTACAAAACTCTTTTTTTTTTTAACAAAACCCCCTGAAAGATTTTAAAATTTTAGTTTTTGTTGTGTTTTTTTACTTTGATCTGCATTTTTTTTTTTTTAAAAGGAATTTAGTAATGCAAAAAGTACAGAGAAACATGGGATTTTGTTTTTTTACAAGTCAATTTTTTTTTTAGAGTCTTCTAATGTGTTTTATGTATTTTTGTGAATTCTTTACAGGCAAAATTTCTCAAACTTTTTGCGCATTTTTAAAAGTTATTTTAAAAGAGAGTTTTTTCAACATAAAACTCAACCTTATAGGTTCAAAGCTTCCTTAAAATATGCAAAAGCTTTTTTAATCTGTTGAAAATGTTTTTTCAGGGGGCCTCGGGTTTTAAACAAAGGCCCTTGATCAGCGTAAATTTGCTTCCCACTGGCTATACCCCTTATACGTTGAAATACTAAATTTTTTTTTTTTTAATATGACCTGAAAGAGTTTCCCTAGCTAATATTTTTGTGATTTTTTTACTTTGATCTGCATTTTTTTTCTTTAAAAAAGGAATTAAAAGTTTTGAAAAATTAAGAAAAACATCGGATTTAGTTTTTTACAAATAAATTTTTTTTTTTTTTTTTTTTTTTTTTTTTTTTTTTGTTTTTTTTTTTTTGTTTTTTTTTTTTGAAAGCCTTTCAAATTTTTTTTAAAATTTCTTTTGGTTTCTTTCCTCCTTTTTTTTTTTTTTGGGGTTTTAATTTGGTTTTTTTTGGGGGGAAGGTCTTGGTTAACCAAAAGGCCCCTCTTGATTGCAGTCAAATTTTTCACCACTGAGTTTCCCCCTTTTATTTTGAAAACTAAACTCTTTTTTTTTTTAACATAGCCAAAAGGGTTTTTTTATAGCTTTATTTTGTGCTTTTTTATTTGATCTGCATTTTTGGCTTTAAAAGGAATTTAAAAGTAATAAAAAAATGTACAGAGAAACATCTGGTTTTTTATTTTAAAAGGTCAATTTTTGTTTTGTCTTCAAATTGTGTTTATGTATCTTTTGTAGAATTTTTTCAGGCAAATTTCTCAAACTTTTTGCTGCATTTCTTAATAGTTTTTAAAAAAAAGAAAGACTAACTGAATTAAAAACCCCATATGGTTTGAAAGCTTGTTTAATATATAGGCAAAAAAGCTGTATTAAATTTGAAAATTTTTTTTTAAAAGGGCACTCAAAAGTTGAAAAAGCACTTTTGTCTGCTTTTTTAATGCTCTACCACGAGCTATACCCCTTTTATATTTTGAATACTAACTCTTTTTTTTTTTAAAAAAGCCCCGAAAGAGTTTTAATAGTTATTTTTTGGACTTTTTTACTTGATCGGCATTTTTTTTTTTTTTAAAGGGAATTAAGTAATGAAAAAAAGTAAGAGAAACATCGGATTTTTTTTTTAAAGTCAATTATTGTTTTAGTTCTTAAAAGTGTTTTTGTTTTTTTTGTAGTTTTTTTTCGGGAAAAAATTTCTCAAATTTTTTGCTGCATTTTTTTAAAAGTGTATTTTTAAAGTAACACCAACTAAAACTCAATTCTATGGTTAAAAAGCTTGCCTTAGTATATAGGAAGGAAAAATTTTTATTAATCTGTTGAAAAGATTTTCAGGGAGACTCGGTTTTTGAAACAAGGCTCTTTTTTTGCAGAAAAATTGTCTCCATGAGCTATATCCCTTTTTTTTAAAAATAAAAAATTTTTTTTTTTCAAAAAGCCTGAAAGAGTTTTAAATATGGTTTTTTGTTGTGATTTTCTACTTGATCGCTTTTTTGTCTCTTAAAAGGAATTAAGTAATGCAAAAAAAATTTACAGAAAAACACTGGATTTGTTTTTTAAAGAAAATTTTTTTTTTGAGTCTTCTATTGTGTTTTCATTTTTTTTGTGCTTTTCCCAAAAAATAGTATTCTTAAAAAGAAAGAATTTTCCAAAAAAAACCCTTTCCCCTCAAATGCTTCACTGAGCTATCCCCTTATACTTTGAAATAAAAAACTCTTTTTTTTTAACAAAGACCAAAAGGTTTTCATAGTATTTTTGTTGTATTTTTTACTTTGATCTGCATTTTTCTCTTTTAAAGGAATTAATTTAATGCAAAAAAGAAAGAGAAAAATCGGATTTTTTATTTTTACAAGCTTTTTTAGAGTTTTATTGTGTTTTCTACTTTTTGTGATTTCTAAGTAGTTTCTTATAAAGAAACCCAAAATAACGTTAACAAAATCATAGGTTTTAAAAAGCTTGTTTTGTATAAGGCAAGAAAGAATGTTTTAATCTGTGAAAATGTATTTTCAGGGGCACTCGGGTTGAAAAAAAGGGACCTCTTGTTTGCAGTAAAAATGCTCACCACGAGCTATATCCTTTTTTTTAAAAATTTTTAAATTTTTTTTTTTTTAAAAAAGACTGAAAGGTTTTTTGCTTATTTTTGTGATTTTTCCTTTGATCTGCTTTTTTTCTTTAAAAAAGGAAATTTAAATTTTAATAAAAAAATTTAAGGAAACACTCGGATTTTTGTTTTTTAAAAGAAAAATTTTTGTTTTAGATTTTTAAATGTGCTTTATGTATCTTTTGAAAAATTCTTTACAAAAAAAATTTTTCCAAACTTTTTGCTGAATTTGTAAGTAGTATTTTGAAAAGAAAGCACTAACATGAACTCAACCTCAGGTTTTTAAAGCTTGCTTTATTTTAGCCAAAAGCATGTTTAAAATGTTGAAAAAATGTTTTTCGGGGGCCCTTTTGGGTTGAACCCCAAGGACCTCTTCATCTGCGTAATTTTTACCGGGTTATCCCCCCTTTTTTTTGAAATTTTAAAAAATCTAAATCTTTTTTTTTTTTTTTAACATAAGACTGAAAGAGTTTACATAGCTTTATTGTTTTTTGATTTTTTTTACTTTGTTTGCATTTTTGTTCTTTAAAAGGTATTCAAAATGCAAAAAGTACAGAAAAAACACTCAGGTTTTTTTTTTTTAAAAGTTTTTTTTTGTTTTTGAGTCTTAAAAGTGTTTATGTATCTTTTGTAATTCTTTCGGCAAAATTTTTAAAAATTTTTTTGCTGATTTTTAAGTGTTTTATAGAAAAAAGACAACAACAAAAATAACCCCCAAATTTTTTCTAAAGCTTGAATTACTTATGGGGAAAAAAAGCTGTATTTTCTGTTAAAAATATTTTCGGGGGCACTCGGAGTTAAACCCGGACCTTTATTGCAGTCAAAGTCTACCCTGAGTATCATCTTTTTTTTTTGAATACTAAATTTTTTTTTTTTTTTTTTTAACATAAGACCTGAAAGGTTTTAATAGCTTATATTGGGTTTTTTTACTTTTTACTTTGTCTGCTTTTTGTCTTTTAAAAAAGGAATAAGTAAGAAAAAATAAAGGAAAACACTAGGATTTTGTTTTTTAAAAAGTCAATTTTTAATTTTAGGTCTTCTAATGTGCTTTATGTATCTTTTGTAGAATTCTTTAAGGCAAAATTTTCAAATTTTTTTCTGCATTTATTAGAGTTTCTATAAAAAAAGCACATAAAATGAACTCCCCCCTTCGGTTCAAAGCTTGCCTTTTATTAGGCAAAAAAGAGTTTTAAAATTTTGAAAATGTATTTTAAAAGGGCACTCGATTTTTAAACCAAGGAATCTTGATCTGCAGTCAAATGCTCTAACTGGCTGTACCCCCTTTTTTTGAAATTTTTTAAATACTAAACTCTTTTTGTTTTTTTTAAAAAAAATGAAAGAGTTTTACATGCTTATATTGTTGTGCTTTTTTCTTTGTTGCATTTTTGTCTTTTAAAGGAATTAAGATGAAAAAAAAGTAAGAGAAACCTCGGTTTTGTATTTTAAAAGTCAATGTTTAGTTTTAGAGTTTTAAAATGTGCTTTATGTTTTTTTTTTGAATTCTTTTACGGGAAAAAATTTCCAAATTTTTTCCGCATTTTTTAAAAGAATTTCATAAAAGAAAGAATCAACATGAACTAACCCTTTTGGTTGTAAAGCTTGCCTTGTTATGGCAATAAGCATTTTAATCTGTTGAAAATGTGTTTTCAAAGGGCACTCAGAGTTGAACCAAGGCTCTTGATTGCGTAAAATGTTCCCCACAAAGCTTACCCACTTTATTTTGAATACTAAAATACTAAACTTTTTTTTTTTTTTTTAAATAATCCTGAAAGAGTTTTTCATAGCTTTTATTGTGATTTTTTTTTTTTGATCTGCATTTTTGTCTCTTAAAAGGAATTAAGTAATGCAAAAAAGTAAGAGAAACATCGGTTTTTTTTTTTAAAATATTTTTATTTTAGAGTTTTAATGTGTTTTGTTTTTTTGTAGAATTTTTTACAAAAAAATTTCTAAATTTTTTTGTGCATTTTTAAAATTGTATTCTATAAAGAAAACTCAACTTGAACTCAACCTCATTGTTTCTAAGCTTGCCTTTATATATAGGCAAGAAAGCAGTATTAATTTTTAAAAAATAATTTTTTGGGGGGGCACGGGGTTTTTGAACAAAGCAATTTTGTCTGCGTTTAATGCTCCCCCATGAGCTATCCCCCTTATTTTTGAAATATAACTTTTTTTTTTTAAACTAAGCCTAAAAAGATTTTTTAGTTTTATTTGTTGTGACTTTTTTTTTTGATCTGCTTTTTTTTTTAAAAAAGGAAAATTAAAGTAATAAAAAAAGTCAAAAAACATCAGGATTTTTTTTTTTTAAAGTCAATTATTAGTTTAGAGTCTTCTTTTGTGCTTTATGTATCTTTTGAAAAATTTCTTCACGGAAAAAATTTCTAAAATTTTTTTTGCTGCATTTTTAAAAGTAGTACTTAAGATGGGCACTCAACATGAACCACCTCTAGGGTTTTAAAAAAGTTCCTAATATTTGGGAAAAGAAAGCAGTTTAAATCTGTAAAAAATGTATTTTCAGGGGCATGGGTTGAACCAATGACCTTTGATTGCAGTCAAAGTTTTCATGAGCTACCCCTTTTATATTTTGAAATATAAACTTTTTTTTTTTTTTTTTTAAATAAGCCTGAAAGGTTTTACTAGTTATAGTTGTGCTTTTTTACTTTGATCTGATTTTTGTCTTTAAAAAGGAATTAAGTAATGCAAAATACAGAGAAAACTAGGTTTTTTTTTAAACCCCCTTTTAAGGACAGAGCCATTTTGCGTTTAATGACCGGGGGCAATTTTTAAATTTTTGACCCTGTCTTTTTTGGGTTTTAAAAATCTGGAACGCTTTAACAAAATCCCGGGATTTGGAATTTTTTTTGTGAATATTGTACCCCTTTTTGGGGAAAAATTTCTTTGATATGACCTGTGTTTATTTAGAAAAAAAAAAAATATGGCGAAATTTTAAAAAATTTAACAATTTTCTAACTTTAAAAATTTTATCCCTTTAAAAAATCAGAAGATATGTCACAAAATTTTTTTAAATAAAAAAAACTTTCCCCCCAATGTTACTTTAATCAGCAAATTTTGGAAAAATTTTTTTTTGGACGAATTTAAAAAGGTTTTTTAAAGTTGCCAGCTTTTTCTCTTTTTTAAAACCCCCATTTTTTTTTAGGGACAATACATTTGAAGTCATTTGAGGGGTCTATATGATAAAAAACCCCAAAAGTGCCCCATTCTAAAAACTGCCCCCCTCAAAGGGGCCAAAACCCTTTTAAAAAAGTTATTAACCTTAAAATGCTTAAGGGGGGCTGAAAAAATGTGGAAGGAAAAAATTGACTTTTTTAATTTTTTTGAAAAAAAAATTTACTTGGAACCCCCGTTTTTTTTTTTTAAAAAGTTTTAAAAAAAAAAAAAAAACCCCCAAAAAAAATTTTTTTGAAAAATTTTTCTGAAAACTTCTTTCCCCCCTATGGGGGGGTAAACCATTTTTTTGGGCGCGTGCAGAGGTCGCAAGGGAAGGAGCCCCGTTTGACTTTTTCACGCAGATTGGTGATCCCCTGTCGGTTTAGTACCCCCCCATGTGCCTAACAGTGGAAACAACCCAAGTGCCCCCCTTTTTGGTACAAGCCCCCCTTAGGAAATTATCTAGATGTGTGGTGAGAACTTTGAACCTCCAAGGGTTCACAAAAGTTTATAACTAGAGCCTGAAAAAAAAAAAAAAAAATTTTCCCCAAAATAACCTTTTCCCCAATTTTTTTTTTCCCTGGGGAAAAAAGACCCCCAAAAGTTTTTGTGAATTTTTTCCTGGCATGCTGATACCCCATATGTGGGGGGGTAAACCATTTTTTGGGGGGGCCCGGGAGAGGTCGAAAGGAAGGAGCGCTGTTTGATTTTTTTTAAGCGAATTTTGGTGGATGCATGTCCGTTTAGAGGCCCCCGTGTCCCCCAAACGTGGAAACCCCCCCAACAAGTGCCCCCCTTTTGGAAACGGGGCCCCCTAAGGGAAATTATCTGATGTGTGGGTGGCCTTTGAACCTCCAAGGGGATTCAAAAAGTTTAAACGTAGAGCCGTGAAAATAAAAAAACATATTTTTTCCCCAAAAAAAAGATTTTTCCCCCAATTTTTTTTTTTCCCAAAGGGTAAAAGACCCCAAAATTTTTTTTGCAATTTGTCTGAGCTTTCCCTACCCATATGTTGGGGGGTTAAAAACCCTTTTTGGGGCACGGCAGAGGCGCAAGGAAGGGCCCTTTTTTATTTTTAAAAGCGGAATTGGTGGACGCCATGTCGTTTTTTTGGGCCCCCATGTGTCTAAACAGTGGAAAAAGTTATGTTTCGGTAGTGAGGGGGTGAGGTAAAAAAAAGGGAATACACCAGAGCGTTGGAATTTTTGGGGTTGCAGTACCGACAACCCCCCAAAAATAGAGGCACCGGGAGCGTTCCTGTTGGTTTTCCCAGACCCTGGGGCAAGCCTGAGAAATAACTCCTAAAGATAGAAATGGAAAGCTTTTCTGCCCGGAGCAAACCCCAAAATTTTAGAAAGCCCCAAAATAATGGCGGTTAGACAAGAGGAAATACGACCAGGATGAAAATAGTATGAGCAAACGTGGGGCCCAAATATCTAAAAAAAAAAGGATAGGAAGGGTATTACTGCAATCCCGAAAAAAACCCGAAAACCCAAAATTACTAAATTTTTAAATCCTGGATCCCGACCCTACCCCTTAAAATTGCTCTTGGTTTTTAAAAAATCAAAAAAAAAAGCCATGAAAAAATGGAAAAGCAAAAGAACAAAAAAAGAGGCTGAAATTAAAAAGGAAGACAGAACCCCCCCGGGGGGGACCCAGAAGGCCCCCCAAAAAAGTGGGACAAAAAGCAAAAATATAGCACAAACACAAAAGAAGAAAAAGACTTTTCTGGAGAGGAGATGCAGACACGAAAGCAGGCAAGGGAATGGAATGATGGATTCGACCCCAAAAAAATTTATCACCGACAACCCCCATGGGAAAATGATCCTTATATAAACCGTAGAACCCTGATTCCCGTTCCAATCTTCACTTGTACGCTTGTAAACCCCAGAGGGGGGCCCCTGCTCGAACTCATCCAAACCCATTCACAAAAAGGGAAACCCCCAAGTGACCCTTTTGGAAAAAGACCCCTAAGGGAAATTATTAATGTGTGGTGAGCCTTTGAAAACCCCAAATGCTTCACTGAAGTTTTTTAAAACCCGGGGTGAAAAAAAAAATCAATTTTTTCCACAAACCTGATCGTTTAGTCCCCAAATTTTTTTTTTACAAGGGTTTTAAAGGGAAATTGGACAACAAAAGTTGTTGTACAATTTGTCCCCAGTATGTGATACCCCCCTTTTGGGGGGGGACCACTGTTTGGGGCCGGGGAGGGTTGGAAGGAAGCAGCCGTTTTTCTTTTTCAAAACCAAAATTGGTGGGGAAATTAGATTGGACACCTGTCGCGTTTGGAGAGCCCCTGATGCCCTTAAAGTGGAAACCCCACAAG
>JARQOD010007155.1:0-40112 GCA_033576555.1 Oophaga sylvatica | reverse complement strand
CCTGCTACAATTTCTGTTAGGAGGTGCCCCACCTTTTCTCCCAGTCCCAGATCTTGTAGGGTTCCTCCCTCGCAACTATGGGTCTTCGTTCAATAGCTGAGGACTTTTAGGGGTCGGTTGCAGGTCGGGTTCCCGTTAAAACGTATGGATAAAAGCTCATTTTATTGTGGGAAGAGTTCCCATCTTCCTTAGTGTTTTTAAGTTATAACAGCAGATTTGGGGGGATAGAGATCAGCGCCATATACTTTTGGCCAGCCCCCTGATGCCCAAAAAGGGAAAACCCCCCAATTCAAACCCCAACCCAAACCCCCAAAACAACCCTAACCAAAACCCCAAACCAAAAACCCAACCGCACCAACCACCCAAAACCCTAACCCCAAAACCTAACCTACCAAACCCTTCCCCTAACCCCCAACCGAACCGTAACCCAAACCCAACCCAAAAAATCACCCCCAAACCCTTTAACCCAAAATTTACCCCCAAAACCCAAACCCTAACTTTAGCCCCAACCCAAACCCCTAATTTTTAGCTCTAAACCCTAACCCTAATGGGAAAAGGAAATAAATACTTTTTTATTTTATTATTTTTTCCCTGAAAAAGGGGGGTGAAAAAGGGGGGTTTGATTTATTTTAAAAGGGGGGTTTTTTGTTTGGCAGCTGTACCGCTAGGCGACCCCCTTTTTTTATTGCAAAAAATAATTTTTGCACACCACATTTTGAAAGTTTTAAAATTTTTCCATATTTTGGCCCACAGTCATGTGAGGTCCAGTTTTTTGGGGGCAAGTTGACTTTTTTATTGGTACCTTTTTTGGGAAAATGATGTTTTTTTATTGCTTTCTATTCTGATTTTTAGGGAGACAGAATGAGAAAAAAAACTAGATTTCATGAATTTCTTTTGGGGGGAGTTTACACCTTCGTGGTAGTAAAATTGATAAGGCAGTTTTTTTCTTCGGGTTCAGTAAAATTTACAGAGTATTCATTTATTTTTTTTATGTTTTGGTGCTTTTATAAAAAAAAAATATTTTACAGAAAAAATAATTGTTATTGCATCCCCTTCATTCTGACAGCTATAACTTTTTTGTTTTTTTTGCTAAAATGCTGCATTGCAGTCATTTTTTGCGGGGACAAGATGATTGTTTTCGCAGTCCCATGTTTATTTATATCCGTCTTTTTGATTGCATGTTATTCCACTTCTTGCTCGGCGTTATTTTATTATTAAAATTTTTTTATCGCCATTTATTCCATGGCGCTTTACATGTGAGAAGGGGCAAATATAGACAAGTACAATAAACATGAGCAATACAAGACACAACATAAGTACAGGGGGAGAGAGGGCCCTGCCCGCAAGGGCTCACAGTCTACAGGGAGGGGTTGGGGGGATACACTAGGAGAGGGTTTGAGCCGGTATGCTGTGGTTCAGTGACTGAGGATCCTGAAGGTTATAGGCTTGTCAGAAGAGGTGGGTCTTCAGTAGTTGTTGAGCATTCCGAACTGCAAATATCGGGGTATCGGCCGATATTAGCTGTATCGGAATTCCGTTTCGAGTTCCCGATTTTTTTGTTTTTATCGGATACCGGAATCGGGATTGTCACTGTCCTGTCAGTGTCCGTCGGTGGGTCTGTCGGGGAGGTAGGGCACTTACCCTGGCAGAAGATCCGGCGGTCACGTTCCTGCACTGCTTCATGGCCGCCTCATCTTTCCCCGGGGGGTCACATGCAGTTTTCGCGATAACTGCAGTGATGCTGGGTAATCCGGCCGTTAAGCAGTCAGTCCGATGACGTCACCCCCGGGGAAGCAGGAAATCAGCTGTTGCTGCGTTGCAATGACGGCTCTGCCTGTCATTGCGATGTGCAGAGCGGATCGTCGTGGGACTATCGTTTATGGACTGGCGTCGGACAGGTGGTATACTTTGGTTTGTTTTTTTTTTTTTTTTTTACAGGAGATCGATGGCGTCGCAGGAATGAGGAGTAATAAAGAAAGGGGAAAACTGTGTTGTCTCTTTTATTTCATTAAAATACTTTTTTCTTGCTGTGTCTTTTTTTTTACATTTAATAACTTTGGGATTAATAATGGATCGGTGTCTTATTGACCCCTCTCCATTTTTAAAACCGGGCTTATTGTCACCGTGCAATCAAGGTGACAATAACCCCTTATTACCCGCTTGCCACCGCTACAGGGCAAGTGGGAAGAGCCGGGGGAAAGTGCCCCAATTGGCACATCTTTTGATGGCCAAATGGGGGCTGCTGTAGTGGTTTTTATCCGGCTGTTGAGGGCCAAAATCCATGGGCCTTGACAGTCTTTTAATACCGGCCGCAGCAGTCTGCATTTTCTTGGTGGTTAACAAAAATAGGGGGGATCCCCACGCGTTTTTTTTTCGAGGGGATCCCCTATTTTTGTTAACCAGCCAAGCTAAGCAGATGCTGTGCCCGGTATTTCAGGCTGGCAAAAGCCGGATATTGGATCCTTACCAGCTGAAAAACCAGGCTCAGCGGTCTGCTTCATCTGGCTGGTTAACAAAATAGGGGGGGGCCCCACCCTTTTTTTTCGAGGGGATCCCCTATTTTTGTTAATCAGCCAAGATATGAAAACTGCTGTGGCCTGGTTTTATCAGGCTGGCAAGGTCCATGGATCTTGGCTCCTTAACAGCCCGAAAATCCAGGCCTCAGCGGTCTGCTTCATCTGGCTGGTTAACAAAAATGGGGGGGACCCCACGCCAATTTTTTTCGAGGGGATCCCCTATTTTTTTAATCAGCAAGATATGAGACGCTGTGGCTGGTATTATCGGCTGGCAAGGTCCCTGGATTTGGCTCCTTAACAGCCTGAAAATCCAGGCCTCACGGTCTGCTTCTCTGGCTGGTTAACAAAAAAAGGGGGGGCCCACGCCAATTTTTTTTGAGGGGATCCCCTATTTTTGTTAATCAGCCAAGATATGCAGATGCTGTGGGCCTGGTATTATCAGGTGGCAAGGTCCATGGATCTTGGTCCTTAACAGCCTGAAAATCCAGGCCTCAGCGGTCTGTTCATCTGGCTGGTTAAAAAAAATAGGGGGGACCCCACGCCATTTTTTTTTCGAAGGGAACCCCCATTTTTGTTTTCAGTTCCCCCTGACGTCACTGATTTGTCCCCCGGTGACCTTTAAGTGAAAGTGGAAAGCAATAATTAAACTTTCCACTTAAGGGCCCGTCTCACATAGGATATCGCTACCGAGATCGCTGCTGAGTCCACTAAGTTTTGTACGCAGCGCGAGCTCCCAGCGAATCGTGTGTGTGCATTCAGCGACGATCAGCCCACCTGGGGTATCGCTGATCGTCGCGAAATGTCAGGACCTTTGATCGCTGGTTTCCCGCTGACGGCACACTCGCTGCGTGTGAAGGCGGGAGACCAGCGAATCCGTGGTACCAAGGTACACAGGGGTTTCCAGGCGCGGGGCTGTGCTAGAAACCCCCGTGACCTTGGTTACCAGCGGATCGCTGGGGCTCCCGCCTGTCAAAAGCAGCGATGGTGCCTGCGAGGGAAACCAGCGTCAAAAAAAGGTCCTGACATTTCTGCGACGATCAGCGATACCCGGCAGGGGGTGATCGTCGCTGAATGTCCAAAACACACGATTCGCTGGTGAGCTCGCTGTGCATCACAAAACTGTGGGCTCAGCAGCGATTTTCGGTAGCGATATCGCTATGTGAGACGGGCCCTTAAGCGATGTTACCCGCAGTGTCGCTGTCCCAGATCGCTGCCTGAGCTGCCTGTTTGGCAGCTAAAGCAGCGATCATGTAGCGATACACCAGCGATCCTGACAAGTGCAAATCGTTGTCGGGATCGCTGGTGTATCGTTATGTGACACCCAGCCTTTACTCTCCTGTCAGGCAGGAGAGGAACTCATTCATTTGGGGTTTACTGTGAGGCTGCAGCATTAGCTGCGGTCCCTGCAGTAAACATTAACCCTTTCTGAAGGATTACACCGTGGGACCTGACTGTGCATGGGATAGGTAAGAATAATTTTGCTTTTTTATTTTATTTTTATTACAGGAAATGGTTTTTGCAGTAAAATAAAAGATGGTCAAAAACATGTGTCTTTATTTCATTAAAATGATTTTTAATTAAAGTGTGTGTGTTTTATTTTTATTTCATGCAATAGGATTAATAATTGATAGTTGTCTAATTGACAGCTCTCAATTATTAACCTGGCTTAAGGTCACCTTTCAATAGCAAGGTGGCTTTAACCCCATATTAACCCATTCACCACCGCTACAGGGCAATGGGAATAGACGGGCAAAGTGCCAGAAAGGGCGAATCTAATTATAGATTTGTCTTTCCTGGGGTGTCTGGGGGCAGATGTTAGTAGCCGGGGGGGGCAAAAATAATGGTCCCTCTCTGGGCTATTATTATCTGCCCCCACTCACTGGCTTTGTCTGTCTGGTTGCGAAAATAGGGCGGGAGCCCACGCATTTTTTTTCAGCAATTTTACACCTCATATATATATACATGTCATTGAATTTGTGACACATATATATATATTTATATTTGTAGTTCATACACTTCTACATAGTATAATAGCCGCTAATTCAATTGCCGGCTTTTGTGAAAATGCAGAAACCCGACATGAAATGACACTTGGTGTACATAGGGTTAACCATGCTTTTCATGTCCTTTGCTATCTAATTTGCACAAACAATTAAATCAGACTATGTGTGCAAAATTTCACACCTGTAGGGGTTAATTAAAGGTGTAAATTCGTAGCAAAAAAGTCCGTTTTTTTTTTACAACGAATTTACACCTTTAATTAACCCCTACAGGTGTGAAATTTTGCACACATAGTCTGATTTTATTGTTTGTGCAAATTAGATAGCAAAGGACATGAAAAGACATGGTTAACCCTATGTACACCAAGTGTCATTTCATGTCGGGTGACCCGACATGAAATGACACTTGGTGTACATAGGGTTAACCATGTCTTTTCATGTCCTTTGCTATCTAAGGCCGGAGTCACACTGGCGACAAAAGCGGACGACTGCAATGCGATGAAATATCGCATTGCAGTCTGCCCTATGTTAATCTATGGAGCAGCTCCCAGTATCAGATTTTTTGTGGTCCGTTTTAAACGTCCGTGTACAATCGCAGCATGCTGCGATTGTCACCGATTGTGGGTCGACTATCGCCAATGCAAGTCTATGGGAGCGATGAAAAATCTGATTACAAACGGACCACACTGTGTGACTTGCGATGAAATCGCATCGGTGTCCTTTAGAAAAGCCGGCAATTCATCCCCGGCTATACTGTAAAATCACACTGACAGCTTTAATAAAGACTAGAAAGAATAGATATATACACATAGAACACATATATATATATATATATATATACATGTCATTGTGACATGTATATATACATATATTTATAGTTCCTAGACTTCTACATACTGTAATAGCCACTAATTCAATTGCCGGGTTTTGTGAAATCACAGAAGCCGACATGAAATGATACATTGTTTCCACACATTTAACCATGTAATTTCATGTATTTTTATATATGTTTGAAACTTACAATTACATGAGTGTATTTGTGCAAAATTTCAGACATGTAGGGGTTAATTAAAGGTGTAAATTTGTTGAAAAAAATGCGTGGGCTCCCGCTGTATTTTCTCCACCAGACAGACAAAGCAAAGCGAGTGGGGGCAGATAATAATAGCCCAGGGAGGGTGCATTTTTTTTTGTGCCCCCCCTGGCTACTAACATCTGCCCCCAGACACCCCAGAAAGGGCAAATCTATAATTAGATTCGCCCTTTCTGGCACTTTGCCCGTCTATTCCCATTGCCCTGTAGCGGTGGCGAATGGGTTAATCTCACCTTACTGTCACCTTGCTATTGAAAGGTGACCTTAAGGCAGGTTAATAATTGATAGCTGTCAATTAGACAACTATCAATTATTAATCCTATTGAAGTAAATAAAAAAACACACACACTTTAAGAATAAATAATTTTAATGAAATAAAAACACATTTTTTTGACCATATTTTATTTTACACTTAATCCGTGCGAAGCCATTGATCTCCTAAAATAAAGAAAAAAAAAATAAAACAACATTATTCTTACCTATTCCGCCGATCTGTCATGTCCCACGCTGTAATCCTTCACAAAGGGTTAACTAGCTTTGAGCCAAGCAGTGCAAGTAATCCTGCATGCTCAGCTCAAAGCTCATGAATGAATAAGTTCCTCTCCTGGCGACAGGAGAGGATGTGTTTCATGAATGAAGCTTAATTGATTGTGTCCACTTTCCTTTAGGTCAGGTCACTACAGTTAAATTGCCAATAAATCAATTAAGCTCCATTCATGAATCTATTCCTCTACTTTCGCTGGGAGAGGAAGTTATTCATTCAGGGGAATACAGGTCTGAGACAGCATTATTAGCTCTCTGCGACCTGTAACCTGTTAACCCTTTCTGATGGATTACACCGTGGGACCTGACTGTACATCGGATTGGTAAGTATAATTTTGCTTTTTTATTTTATTTTTATTACAGGAAATGGTTTTAGCAGGAAAATAAAATATGGTCAAAAACTGTGTGATTATTTAATTAAACTTATTTTTTATTAAACTGTGTGTGTTTGATTTTTCTTTCATACAATAGGATTAATAATTGATAGTTGTCTAATTGACAGCTATCAATTATTAACCTGGCTTAAAGTGACCTTTCAATTGCAAGGTCATTTTAACCCCTTATTAACCCATTCGCCACCGCTACAGGGCAATGGGAATAGACGGGCAAAGTGCCAGAAAGGGCGAATCTAATTATAGATTTGCCCTTTCTGGGGTGTCTGGGGGCAGATGTTAGTAGCCAGGGGGGGCACAAAAAAAATGTACCCTCCCTAGGCTATTATTATCTGCCCCACTCGCTTGCTTTGTCTGTCTGGTGGAGAAAATACAGCGGGAGCCCACGCATTTTTTTTCAACGAATTTACACCTTTAATTAAACCCCTACATGTCTGAAATTTAGCACACATATACTCATGTAATTGTATGTTTCAAACATATATAAAAATACATGAAATTACATGGTTAAATGTGTGGAAACAATGTATCATTTCATGTCGGCTTCTGTGATTTCACTGAAGCCGGCAATTGAATTAGCGGCTATAACAGTATGTAGAAGTGTAAGAATTATAAATATATGTATATATATATGTCACAATGACATATATATATATATATATATATATGTGCTCTATGTGTATATATCTATTCTTTCTTTTGGCATTTAAATACTATTCTTTTGGATCCATTATTTGTCAGTTTTGCAAGCCTGCGAGAAAATCTCGCAAGTCGGATGAAAATCGGATGTTACAAGGTACACACACATGCGATTAAATCGCATCTTTGAAGGAAAATCGGATGCCAGAAGGATGTGTGATGTTTTTATTTTGATCCGATTGTCGACCGTCTAAAACGGACCGATTTTTTGTGGTTGTGTGTGACTCCAGCCTAATTTGCACAAACAATTAAATCAGACTATGTGTGCAAAATTTCACACCTGTAGGGTTAATTAAAGGTGTAAATTCGTAGCAAAAAAGTCCGTTTTTTTTACAACGAATTTACACCTTTAATTAACCCCTACAGGTGTGAAATTTTGCACACATAGTCTGATTTAATTGTTTGTGCAAATCAGATAGCAAACGACATGAAAAGACATGGTTAACCCTATGTACACCAAGTGTCATTTCATGTCGGGTGCTTCTGTCTTTTCACTGAAGCCGGCTTTACCCGGCAATTGAATGAGAGGATATTTTACTATGTAGAAGTGTATAAACTATACATATATGTATATATACATGTCACAATGACATGTATATATATATATATGTATTCTATGTGTGTATATTTAGTGTTTACAAGGAAAGAATGGGTTTTTTTTAGTTGCGATATTTTGTTCCATAGACTTACATGGGACTTCCGGTATCGGTATCGGGTATCGCCGATATTTTAGTGATATCGGCGATACCATTCCGATTCCGATACTTTAGGATATCGGAAAGTATCGCTCAACTCTAGTCTTCAGGTTCTTTTTGAAGGTTTCCATGGTAGGCGAGAGTCTGATGTGTTGGGGTAGAGAATTCCAGAGTATGGGGAAGCACGGGAGAAGTCTTTTATGCGGTGGTGGGAAGAAGAGATAAGAGGAGAGTAGAGAAGGAGATCTTGAGAGGATCGAAGGTTGCATGTGGGTAAGTACGGGAGATAATGTCACAGATGTATGGAGGAGACAGGTTGTGGATGGCTTTGTATGTAATAGTTAGAGTTTTGAACTGGAGCCTCTGGATGATAAGAAGCCAATGAAGGGCTTGGCATAGGGGAGAGGCTGGGGAATAATGGGGAGACAGTTGGATTAATCGGTCAGCAGAATGTAGGATGGATTGGAGTGGTGCCAGAGTGCTAGGGGGAGGCCAGAGAGTGGGAGGTTGCAGAAGTCATGAAGGGAGATGATAAGGGCATGCACTGGTGTTTTTGTGGTGTCATGGTCTAGGAATGCGCGGATCCGGGAAATATTTTTGAGTTTGAGATGGCAGGAGGAGGCTAGGGTTTGGATATGTGGCTTGAAAGAGAGGGCAGAGTCGAGGATCACCCAGAGGCACCGAGCAAGTGCGACTGGAGAAATTGGGAAGCCATTGACATTGATGGATAGGTCTGGTGGAGGGGAAGAGTGAGATGGGGGAAAGAGTATGAATTCTGTTTTATAGATAGTTATGTAGACACTGGCGCTCACTGGGTAGAACAAGAGATGTATAATGCGACCTGGTGTAAAACCTCTAAAGAAGCAGCTGGTGATATATAACGCAGGCACTGTGCACACCTGTAACAAATTAAAATGAAAATATAGATAAATCACCTCGCTAAAAGGGGGTACTCACTTGAAAGAACATTGGTGGTACAGTGAGTATGTATCCAGCCGTTTTTTAGGTGGATTGGGCATTTGTAGGGTTTGAAGAAATGGATTCCCACTAGAGAGAATAAACATATACAGTATATATATACTGTGCCTTGTGAAAGTATTCGGCCCCCTGGAAATTTTCAACCTTTTCCCACATATCATGCTTCAAACATAAAGATACCAAATGTAAATTTTTGGTGAAGAATCAACAACAAGTGTGACACAATTGTGAAGTTGAATGAAATTTATTGGTTATTTTAAATTTTTGTGGAAATGCAAAAGCTGAAAAGTGGGGCGTGCAATATTATTCGGCCCCCTTTAACGTAATACTTTGTTGCGCCACCTTTTGCTGAGATTACAGCTGCAAGTCGCTTGGGGTATGTCTCTATCAGTTTTGTACATCGAGAGACTGAAATTCTTGCCCATTCTTCCTTGACAAACAGCTCGAGCTCAGTGAGGTTGGATGGAGATAGTTTGTGAACAGCAGTTTTCAGCTCTTTCCACAGATTCTCAATTGGATTCAGGTCTGGAATTTGACTTGGCCTTTCTAACACCTGGATACGTTTATTTTGTGAACCATTCCATTGTAGATTTTGCTTTTTGTTTGGGATCATTGTCTTGTTGGAAGACAAATCTCCGTCCCAGTCTCAGGTCTTTTGCAGACTCCAACAGGTTTTCTTCAAGAATGGTCCTGTATTTGACTCCATCCATCTTCCTATCAATTTTAACCATCTTCCCTGTCCCTTCAAAAGAAAAGCGGGCCCAAACCATGATGCTGCCACCACCATGATTGACAGTGGGGTTGGTGTGTTCAGGGTGATGAGCTGTGTTGCCTTTACGCCAAGCATATCGTTTGGCATTGTTGCCAAAATGTTCGATTTTGGTTTCATCTGACCAGAGCACCTTCTTCCACATGGTTGGTGTGTCTCCCAGGAAGCTTGTTGCAAACTTTAAACAACACTTTTTATGGATATCTTTGAGAAATGGCTTTCTTCTTGCCACTCTTCCATAAAGGCCAGATTTGTGCAGTGTACGACTGAGTGTTGTCCTATGGACAGACTGTCCCACCTCAGCTGTAGATCTCTGCAGTTCATCCAGAGTGATCATGGGCCTCTTGGCTGCATCTCTGATCAGTCTTCTCCTTGTTTGAGATGAAAGTTTAGAGGGACAGCCGAGTCTTGGTAGATTTGCAGTGGTATGATACTCCTTCCATTACAATATGATCGCTTGCACAGTGCTCCTTGGGATGTTTAAAGTTTTGGAAATCATTTTGTATCCAAATCCGGCTTAAAACTTCTCCACAACAGTATCACGGACCTGCCTGTTGTGTTCCTTGGTCTTCATGATGCTCTCTGTGCTTTAAACAGAACCCTGAGACTATCACAGAGCAGGTGCATTTATACGGAGACTTGATTACACACAGGTGGATTATATTTATCATCATTAGTCATTTAGGACAACATTGGATCATTCAGAGATCCACAATGAACTTCTGGAGTGAGTTTGCTATACTGAAAGTAAAGGGGCCGAATAATATTGCACGCCCCACTTTTCAGTTTTTGTATTTCCACAAAAATTTAAAATAACCAATAAATTTCGTTCAACTTCACAATTGTGTCCCACTTGTTGTTGATTCTTCACCAAAATTTACATTTGGTATCTTTATGTTTGAAGCATGATATCTGGGAAAAGGTTGAAAAGTTCCAGGGGGCCGAATACTTTCGCAAGGCACTGTATATACACCATAGGTGAGTAGGTTTAAAAGCAATTTGCAAAATGATATCTCCACATGGGTATACTTACTCAAGTCAATATATATAAGGTCAAGTGTGTTGTTCCTAGAGAATGCAATACCAGATGTATATGGAGCCCAATTGGACAGAAAATTGAAGTATATACCCAATAATGGACCTGCTGATGATAAAATGCGGATTTCCTTGGTAGTAAGCGCAATACAATTATATGGTACTAGGCGATTCCGATAGGTCCGCTGTAAGCCGACTCTGCAATTAGAATGCGCAATTGCCTAAATGATGTGCCAACAATTATTCGGTGGATGACCCCAATGGATCTGCTGTATTCACTGTTTTGAAGAGCAACGAGGTTAGCAAAGGGTGTCCTCTGTGAACGGATACCTGAGATTCCTGACAGCTGCACACGCTGTTAAAGGTGTAGGTGTAGCTGGTGTGGTGGATTAGCGTTAAGTGCAGGAGAGCCGGGAACGACTACTGCACTAGTTGTGGTATGCTGTGTAGAGCGTTACCACTGGAAAGTGAGCGGCAAGCTTTCGAGTGGCTTGACTATGCCACTCAGCTGCATGAGACGCCGAGCTCCATCCTGCGCCGGCCAGAAGCAGCACTGGAATCACAACGAGAGGATAGGGGGCGTAACTGAAGTGACGTCACTGCAGGGCACTGGTGAGCACGAACGGGTGCTCACGTTGGACACTTGCCAATGCGTTTCAAGGGATGCTGGCCCTCTTCGTCAGGGTTGTGTCCACCTGCGCTGCATGCCATCCTAATATAGATAAAGCGTCTGTGTTCCCCTCCCATCTCATTAATAAATGCAGCTGTGAGTGGTTAGCAGGAATAAATGGAGATAGTACAGATATATCAGACGTGTATGGAGTAATAGATTAACCTCCACTGTTCTCAGGGTTTGAAGAAAAGGTGGGGAGGCTGGTGGGAGAAAAGGAAAATTGCGATTGACAGGGAGCTATGCTATCCTGTGATAAGAATGGTAATGAAGATATTTCCGATCATTACCATAGTGTAGCCCCTGAAATGGATGGTCAATTGCAGGGTGCAGTTAAAATTTCTTCTATATTAGTTCAATTAAGATAAAATACATACATAGTGACGGGGTAAAGGAAAAAGACAGGAGTGCCCATTTGGACAGATAAATAAGATTAAAAAAAATTAATTAATAAAAGGAAAGAAATTTCATATTTTTTATTGAGATAATTAAAATTGATATTTATAAATAAACGAATACAGTACCTAGTATTAACAGTCAAATCCGCGAGGAAAGCAGTACTAACATGAGTAACAAATTTGTCACTTTGGATGAGCTCAATGTTACCCCCCATTCCTAATTCTCTTGAGCTTTCCACCGCATTCTCTACTTATAGTAATTCCATCCAATACTCACCAGTCTCTGTCCACACTAATAAACAACCCACTCAATTTGAGTCCCCACAGGGAAACCAAGCGCCACACATATTGGATAGTCGCGAAGGAGATTCCCCTGTTCCAGGCTCCCCATATCGGGAGCATATTGATATTCCAGTTCACAATAAATTCTCCCAATTGGTGGAGGATCCAGGTAATAAATGGGAAGAATCCACCCCCTCCTGAAGTACCAACCATAGACCGCCCATTCAAACGCCTATCTTGGAACCCAATGGATCTAGGCATAATCACAGTAGGATGGTAAATCCATCTAAACATCAACTGCCTAAGTCACACCCCAAGACTTTCCCAAAAAAAACTAATAATTCCGCCAATGCGAATAAAAATACCACTAAAACTAGAACTTTCTCTGCGATAAATTGGGATTTTTTCCGTCCAACCATCACAAAACCAAAAGAGGCAAGAGGGGTGGGAAGCTCACCAAAAAGAAAGCAATAAATAAATATTCATCACACGAAAAAAAAAAAATGTTTAACTTAAGCTCATATCATCTGTCACCCAATGAGCAATCGCTCTTACAGAAGGGCCTGAAATTTGCTCTCACCGCCTCTGCCAAACCATTTGATTTATATATAAGCATAAAAAAATTCCTGAGAAATTTAGCTTTAAAAAAATTTTTAAAAAAGAATGCTTCCAAATCTAGCACTCAATACTTTTCTCCAAATAGTGTCCCTTCGGAATTTATTCACACTAATCTTTCCAGCCCTTCCACTTTCAACCCAATACAGGAATACTCCAATTCATTTAAGGCGTTTGAAGTAATGGTAACCAAGGATATCAGGAAAATACATAATAACCACCCTAAATACACTTTTCAAAATCTCAACCACCAAGAAAGGAAAGCTATCATTAATCTCCAAGAAAACAATGATATTATTATCCGCCCCGTCTACAAGGGTGACTGCATTGTGGTAATGGACTGGTCCATGTACCACAATAAATCCTTGAGACTCCTGGGTGACACAGTAACATACAAAAAAAGTCAGACCCCATGGCAATCTACACTGCAAAATTGAAAGCTCTAGCCAACAGAGGTAGAACATTAGGCATACTAACAAAAAAAGAATTCCAGTATATTAATACCACAACCCCAAGCGTCGCAATATTCTACCATATTCCAAAAATCCACAAGAATGAGACACAACCCTCAGGGAGACCAATCATCATTGGTATCAATTGCCTAACCGCGAATCTATCACGGTATGTGGATTCACATCTTCAAAAATGTGTAACCTTATTACCAGCATATTTAAAAGACACTAACCACACTTTACAAATCCTAAGCCAAATTAAGTGGCAGGATAAGTTTATTTTAGGAACCTTGGATATAACATCAATGTATACAGTAATAGATCACCAGAAAGGATGCCAGGCGGCAAATTTTTATCTCCATGCTTTGAAGCAATATAAAGTACCCCAAATTGAATTCATTTCAGACAGCATAGAGTTCATTTTGAACCATAATTATTTCAAATATGAAAAGCACTATTTCTTGCAAACTCACGAGACCGCAATTGGAACGCAGTTCGCGCCAGGTTACGCAAATTTGTACGTAGGAAGGTGGGAACAAGAACACATATATAAGGATGGCACGCTACAAGCTGGACTCGTTCTGTGGAGTCGGTTCATTGATGACATCCTTTTCATCTGGGATGACTCACCCTCAGCCTTGCAATCTTTTATTACCAACCTGAACACTAATGATTTTGGTCTTATATTTCACCCCTACCATCAGTAAAACCAGTGTAAATTTTTTAGACCTATCTATTTGTATAGAAAATAACACATTAATCACCAAATGTTATCGGAAAAAAACAGACTCAAATAGCTTTATACACATTACCAGCTGTCATCTTCCAATATGGCTGACCACAATCCCTAAGGGTCTATATATGCGCGTTAGACGCAATTGCACAAATATTGAGGATTATCATAAGGAAACTCACTGCCTAATGGCTGAATTCATGGAAAAGGGGTACAACGCAATAACCCTGGAACAATAAAAACATGCTGTAGCCAATTTACCAAGGGAGCCCATGATTAATAAGATCCTAAATCGGCCAATTCCCCAACTCTCCAAGAACAGATTTATCAGTTGCCTATCATCACTCGATTTCATTCCAACTATAAAAAATTCAAAAATATCATTCAGAAGTACTGGCCAATTTTACAAGAGGATAAATCCATTGGGGACTTACTACCAAACCAACCGAAGTTTATATACACCAGGGCCCAAAACCTAGGCCTCTTAGTGGCTCCCACCACTAAATCAGTGATACCAAAACCTAAATCAAATATACAATACAGACCAAAAGTTTGGACACACCTTCTCATTCAATGATTTTTCTGTATTTTCATGACTATGAAAATTGTAGAATCACACTGAAGGCATCAAAACTATGAATTAACACATGTGGAATTATACATTATACTTAACAAAAAAGTGTGAAACAACTGAAAATATGTCTTATATTCTAGGTTCTTCAAAGTAGCCACCTTTTCCTTTTGGTCTGTACTGTACATTCAATAACAAAACTGAGGAGCTTCCAATCTTGTGGCAGCTGCCCTTGCTGCACATGCATAAGATGCGGCAGAATTACATATACCTCCTTCACGGATTCAGATAACAAAACCCAATATTCTATAAGGTCTACGATCACATGCCATTCTATGGAAGTAATTTATATTCTGAAATGTCCATGTGATAAGATCTACGTAGGCCGCACTAAGAGGCGTCTTAGGGACCGGATGAAAGAACATCTGGACAACATAAGCAAGGGCTACACGGGCCACCCCCTATCCCGGCACTTTGATGAAAAACATAATAAGTCACATACCGGGATATCATTTTTTGGCATTCAAGTGGTTCCCAAAAACCCAAGAGGGGGGGATTATATCAAAAGCATGTCAAGGGTTGAATCAAAATGGATTTTTACCCTTAACAGCTTGGCATCGAAAGGGTTGAATCATGAAATCGAATTATATGCTTTTTAACCACTTCTGGAGCCAGGACATTACAGAGGCCAATAATCTACTGCCGTTTAACTAATTAAAAACAAAAGAGGAAAAGCAGTCAATGAGGTCTAATAAAATATACATTTTATTCAAAATTGTCTTAAAATATTCAGATAGGATAGCATAAGTGGGGGCAATACAATCTCATGATGCGCATAATACATAATCACGGGCCGCAAACACAGCAGGAACACCGCATATATAATGTAGTATAATCAGCCACCTAGGGGCACAAATAGCTAAAGCCACAGAAACATCATGTGGTGCCAACTATGCACAAATAACTAGCATGTGCTTGGATAAGATAAATACAAACGGTAGAGAGGCATCCACAAACGAATTAATATACATGGTGTTAGGGTCTGCGGAGCGCACCAAATATAAGATTTGGAGAGGTGCGTTCGCAGCCCGGGGTCCACCGTGCAGGCGGAGCCTGCTGCTAGTAAAATGGCGTAAGAAGCAAACTCTGTTATCCCGCAGAGTCGCCAACATAAACGCCGTAACGCGCTGTGGCAATAAGTGCGAACTCTTACTCCACAGAGCCGCTAGAAGGAGAGCCGCAGCGCTAAATGGCGATGTGTGCGAACTCACTAAACACAACTGAGTCGCAAAGAAAACACGCTAGGGCGCTGTCTAGCGTTGAAAGCGAACCCTGTTACGTCACAGGGCCGCTGAGAAAAAGTGCTGTGTCCTGTCAGACTCTCAGGTACACAGTTAAGTGCTAAGCGTACATAAAGCGTGATCATGTGCTAATGTCCTCGCGGGAGTCACCCGCAATCTATGGCGTCTGAACGCCAGACCCTGAATACGGCAATCAAAACTCCTCAACCGGTTATGCTGGTAATCTAGGGCATCTAGGACGCCGACCCTGACCAGCTAGCACACCAAACTCCTCACCGATTAAGTCGGTATTCTAGTGGCTTATTTCAGCCGGGTCCCTAACCACACACACACATGACCACACTGGCGCATAGCATCCAATGGTTGATATTAGCGCATGGCGGCCCAGCCATGCTACCCTTTTATAGTAACAGCTACAGGACCTGCCAGAAACAAGGACCAATGAAGCTTGTTCCAGAACAACAGTAGTCACAGGACCTTCCTGGCAGACCAATAGGAGCTGCTGCAGTACCTGAGCATGTGACCCCTGATCTCCAATGAGAGATCTCACTCTGGGCATGCTCAGAAGGGAAAACGCAGGACTTTGTCCCAAAGACGTCTGCTCCAGCACTGGCTATAATAGCAGATCCAGCAAAGGCAGCAGCAAGTCACTGCACAGTACTGGAGTGGGCAAGACGCTTGGACCGACGTCTCTGCAGAGCAGGCTCCACTGTGGCCGGAGATGAATGGGAGACCGCAGCGGGGCTGGTTCGAGACTCCCCTTGTGCAGCAGCGGGAACTCGAACCCTAACACATGGTGGCAGAAGTGGAAATACAATGGATATTTACCAAAAGAATGCTAGAGTCCGCTGGCAAGCAGCCCTCCCTGACCCGCGTTTCGGAGTGCAACAACACTCCTTCCTCAGGGGGCGTGTGTTTATGTATTATGCGCATCATGAGATTGTTTTGCCCCCACTTATGCTATCCTATCTGAATATTTTAAGACAATTTTGAAAAAAAATTATATTTTATTAGACCTCATTGACTGCTTTTCCTCTTTTGTTTTTGGCTATGTCTGTAGCAGTCGGTCATTTTTGTCCATAGGCATCCATGTTGTTGGTATTTATTTTTTGGTTGATTACTTAGATATTATTATAGACTATACCATTCATGTATTTTGCCAATTTCACCATCCTTTTATTGCCCTTTAACTAATTGAATTGCGGCACCCCTGTGCGCATGCACCATTTTTTATTTTTTATTTTAATATATGTATACCATTTTTGTACCCGTGCATTGATATGTTTAATTTTGGGCAATGCCACCGCAGCAAGTCTAGGAGTATCTTTCTATTGGGCATCTTATACATAAATTAGCCCTTTATGATATTTTTTATCATTAATTATTTTTATCAATTCTTTTATTTATACTGTAAATATCAATTTTAATTATCTCAATAAAAAATATGAAATTTCTTTCCTTTTATTAATTAAATTTTTTTTATCTTATTTATCTATCCAAACGGGCACTCCTGTCTTTTTCCTTTACCCCCATCACTATGTATGTATTTTATCTTAATTGAACTAATAAAGAAGAAATTTTAGCTGCACCATCCATTTCAGGGGCTACACCATGGTAATGATCGGAAACATCTTCATTAACATTCCTATCACAGGATAGCATAGCTCCCTGTCAATCACAATTCTGTTTTGTCCATGTTCAGTTTTAGAAAGTCAGCGGAGAAGAAAGCTGAAATAGCGAACAGACATTGTTGGATTTTTGTCAGTAAGGAGGTGAGGTCAGGTCCAGATAGGTAGATCTGTCTGTCATCGGCATAGCGATGATACTGCAAATGGGATTCTATGAGCTGTCCCTGGCCGAAGGTGTAGATGGAGAAGAGTAGGGGTCCTAGAACTGAGTCTTCAGGGGGTGAGGTGAGAAGGTGGTGTGGGAGAGGGAGACACTGAATGTTTGGTCTGTTAGGTATGATGAGATCCAGGATAGGGCCAAGCTTGTGATGCACAGAGATGAGAGAATCTGGAGCAGGAAGGAATGGTCCACAGTGTCAAAGGCAGAAGAGAAGTCTAGGTGGAGCAGGACAGAGTAGTGTCGCTTGCTCTTGGCGGTTAGTAGGTCGTTTGTGACTTTAGCTAGGGCAGTTTCAGTTGAGTGATGCAGTCGGAAGCCTGATTGTAAGCGGTCAAAGAGGGAGCAGGAGGAGAGGTAGGAGGACAGTTCAAGATGGACATGTTCAGTAGTTTGGAGGCATAAGGGAGAAGAGATATCGGGCGATAGCTAGACCCAGAGGAAGGGTCAAGGAAGGTCTTTTTGAGGATGGGTGCGTTCGAGGCATGTTTGAAGGATGAGAGGAACACACCATTTGTAAGTGAGAGGTTGAAGAGATGTGTTAGAGTAGGGATGAAGTCTGTGGCGAGGTTAGGGATGAGGTGGGAAGGGAGCGGGTCAAGCGTGCAAGTAGTGAGGTGTGATCTTGAAAGGAGGGTGGATAGCTGATCTTCTGTCATGGTGGAGAAGTTGGTTTTTGAGGAATAGGTCTGAGCAGCTAAGAGGGGCATTGGGGGCTGAGGGCCAAAGCTTTCTCTGATTGTATCAATCTTCTGCTTAAAGAAGGAGGCAAAGTCTTCAGCGGTAATGAGATGAGAGGGAGGAGGTGCTGGGGGACGAAGTAGAGAATTGAAAGTGTTGAAGAGCTGTTTAGGGTTGTGAGACAGGGAGGATATGAGAGATGAGAAGTAAGTTTGCTTTGCGGCAGTGAGTGTGGACTTGAAGCTGGTGAGGGACTGCTTGTATGCGGTTAAGTGCTCGGCAAAGCGGAATTTCTTCCATCTCGCTCAGCAGCCCTGAAGCCGTCTCAGTTCTTTGGTCAAGCTGGTCATCCAGGGCTTCTGTTGATTGTGCGAGTTTTGCTATGTGTGAGGGGGGCGGCCGAATCAAGTGCTGCTGTTATTGTGGTGTTAGAAAAGGTGGCAGCAGCATCTGTGTCATGAAGTGAGGCTATTTCTGTAAGAGGGAGGAGGGACTCAGAGTGATTGTAAATTGAGGTGTTTGAGATTTCTGCGAGGATGAGTGAGTTTGTGGAGTTTGTGAATGATAAAGCATTGTTTCTTGCTTTGTTTTTTTATGGTATTCACTAAAGGGGTTAACTAGTGGGACAGTTTTATAGGTGAGGTTGTTACAGACACGGCGATACCAAATATGTGAACTTTTATTGTTTATATTTTTTATGCAAATATTTATTTAGTGATAGAATGAATATTGTTTTTTTTTTTTTAAAATATTTTTACAATTATTTAAAAAATATTTTTTTATTTAATTCTTAGGAAACCCTAGTAAAAACTCCAACACTTCTGATTCCAAAAAAAACCCTAAGACCAAACGATCTCTCCACCTAAATCAGACCTCTGGTGTGAACAGGTAGCTACCCCGCAGCCACTGAAATAACAGGGACTGAACAAAAGAGCAGAGATAACAACGAAACAGAGACCAGCACAGGCCCCAGCAGGGGACCCAGCTGACCTCACTCAGAAGGCAGAAAAACAAAAGAAAACAAAACCACAGAAACGAGCAGAAAATAGTTTATCTGAAAGTTGCAAGAGCCCACAGCAGCTGACTTCCAAACTGGACCAGGAAGAGAAAACTAATCACCGGCGAGGATCATGGGAAAGTTACTGTTAAGGGCCTGCGGAACGCACCTAATAGATATTAATGAGAGGTGCGTTTGCAGCCCGGGTCCACCATGCAGGCGGAGCCTGCTGCTAGTAAGATGGCGTAAATAGGCAGTATAAGCAAACTCTGTTATCCCGCAGAGTCGCAGATGTAAACGCCGTAGCATTATATAGCGGAATAAGCGGTATCTGTTAACTCACAGAGCCGCTGTAACAAAGACTGTGTCCTGTTAGACTCACAGGGAACACAGATGACTGCTAAAGTGGATTGCAGTCTGTGGTCATGCAATCAGAACCCAAGCAGCAATCTCCTCACCTGAGTAGCCGGTATTCTAATGGCGTTTTCAGCCGAGCCCTGAACACGTGCATACAATCTCACCGGAGGTGCCGGTATTTTAGGTGCTTATTTCAGCCAGACCTAACCACACGCATACATGACCACACTGGCGCAAGCACGTAACAGATTTGATACTAGCGCACGGCCTTGCAGTAAGGACAGCCTTTTATAGCAGCCACGAGAAAAAGACCTTCCAGGAAGGACCAATGGGAAGCTGTTTCAGAACATCAACAGCCAGAGGACCTTCCTGAAGGACCAATAGGAGTGGCAGTTGTATCTGAGCATGTGACCCCTGATCTCCAATGGGAGATCTTGCTCTGGGCACGTTCAGATGAAGCAACAAAGGACTTAGTCCTAAAGACGTCTGCTCGCCGCTGACCAGTACTGGCTACAATAGCAGAATCTGAAGAGGCAGCAGCAAGTCTCTGCACAGTATTAGACCGGACGAGACGCTGGGACCGACGTCTTTGCTGAGCAGGCTCCACTGTGGCTGGAGATGGATGGGGGACCGCAGCGAAACTGGTTCGAGACTCCCCTTGTGCAGCAGGGGGAGCTCTAACATTACCCCCCTTCCTAGGGCCCCACTTCTTTGAGCCTTGCTGCGCTCAAAGGCAGCGATGAGCTGCGGAGCGTGAACATGCTCGGCAGGCTCCCAGGACCTATCCTCAGGCCCATAACCCCTCCAATCCACCAAATAAATTTTTTTTCCTCGTACCACCTTGCACCCAACAATGGCGTTCACCTCATGATCGTCGGTAGATGAACCCGATGTCCCGGCAGATGACTCGGAAAACTGGGAAATGGCCACAGGTTTCAGGAGGGACACGTGAAAGGTGTCGGTGATACCAAGATGAGGCGGAAGGGCTAGGCGGTAAACCACCGGGTTCACCTGCTCAAGAACTTTAAAGGGACCCAAAAAGCGAGGTGCCAACTTGGTGGACTCTACACGTAGCCTGATGTTTCAGGCAGAGAGCCACACTAGGTCACCCGGAGCAAATGTAGGAGTGGGACGCCGATGGGCATCGGCCGAAGACCTCATCCTCTCTTTGGAGGCCTGAATGGCAATCTGGGTGCAGTCCCAAATGTCCCGTGCATCCACAGCCCAGTCTGCCACCCTGGAATCGGCGGAAGACACGGGCATGGCACTGGTACCCGCGGATGCTGACCGTAGTTCAGGAGGAATGGGGTATGTCCGGTGGAGTCAGCCACAGCATTATTTAGAGCGAACTCAGCCCACTGAAGCAAGGATGCCCAGTCATCCTGCCTGATGGAGACAAAATGTCGCAAGTATGTGACCAAGGTTTGTTTGGCCCTCTCTACCAACCCATTTTTCTCGGGATGGTATGCAGAGGAGAGATTCAACTCAATGCTGAGTAAACGACTCAGCTCTCTCCAGAACTGAGACGCAAACTGGGGACCTCAATCACTGACAATTTTGTCTGGCATACCGTGTAGGCAGAAAATATGTCTAATGAATAATGCTGCCAAGGCCCGTGCAGACGGTAACCGTGGTAACGGCACCAAGTGCACCATTTTGGAGAAGTGGTCGGTTATCACCCAGATGATGGTGCAGCCCCGAGACTTGGGTAAGCCCACCACAAAATCCATCCCAACCATCTCCCAGGGCCTGTCTGCCACCGGTAAAGGGAAAAGTAACCCAGCTGACCATTGTCGAGGGGACTTATTCTTGGCGCAGGAGACGCACGCTTGAACGTATTCCCTGATGTCATGGACCATATGTGGCCACCAGTATGTCCTCGCCAGTAACTCAGAAGTCCTCTTTGCCCCAAAATGTCCACCCACCCTGGACGAGTGTGCCCAAGAGAGTACCTCTGGTCACAAATTGATGGGCACAAAAGTCTTGCCCGGAGGCACAGACTCAAGCGAAACTGGGGCCACAGTTCTTAGGCTCTCTGTGGGGACAATCAGCCGAGGCTCCCCCTCCACCTCCTCAGAGGACACCACGGAGTGAGACAGAGAATCGGCACGAATTTTCTTCTCCCCGGAGAGAAAATGGAGGGTGAAATGGAACCGGGAGAAGAACAGGGACCATCTGGCCTGACGGGAATTTAGCCGCTGGGCGGTCTGTAAATAGACCAAATTTTTGTGGTCAGTGAACACTTGAAAGGGAAAGCGAGCCCACTCCAGGAGATGTCTCTACTCGGAAAAGGCCAACTTCATAGCTAGCAACTCCCTATCCCCAATGGAATAATTCCTCTCCGCTGGTGTGAAGGTCTTGGAGAAGAAGAAGCAAGGATGTTTACGACCTTCAGCATCCTTTTGAAAAAGGACTGCTCCAGCACCAACGGATGAGGCATCTACCTCCAATATAAAAGGCTTATCAACCTCGGAATGATGTAGGATAGGAGCGCTAGCAAAATGGGACTTGATTGAAGTAAAGGCCTTGGAGACCTCCTCTGACCATAATTTGGGATTGGCTCCCTTCTTGGTGAGGGCTACCAAGGGAGCAACCAAAGTAGAGAAGTGGGGAATGAATTTGCGATAGTAATTAATGAACCCCATAAAGCGCTGCACCGCTTTAAGAGAGTGGGGTTCTTGCCAATCCATTACAGCCTGTAATTTGGCAGGATCCATAGCCAATCCCTGAGTGGAGATGATATAGCTCAGGAATGGCAGAGACTACTGCTCAAACACACACTTCTCCAACTTCGCAAATAAGGAATTTGCCCGCAAGAGGTCGAAGACCCTGCAAACATCTCTCCGTTGGGTGTCCATATCTGGAGAAAAGATGAGAATGTCATCCAGATAGACTACCACAGAGGTGGCAAGCATGTCCCGGAAGATGTCATTTACGAAATCTTGGAAGACGGCTGGAGCATTACAGAGCCCGAAGGGCATCACAAGATATTCGTAATGTCCATCGCTGGCATTGAACGCCGTCTTCCATTCGTCCCCCTCACGGATGCGGATCAGGTTATAGTCACCACGGAGATCCAGCTTAGTAAATACCCTTGCTCCCCGGAGCCTATCAAAGAGCTCAGATATTAGGGGCAAAGGATATTTGTTCTTAACGATAATGGCGTTAAGACCCCTGTAGTCTATACACGGTCGTAATTCTCCATTCTTCTTCTGCACGAAGAAAAATCCTGCCCCTGCTGGTGACACTGACTTCCTAATAAACCCTCTTGCCAGATTTTTCTGGATGTATTGTGACATGGCCTCCGTCTCAGGAAGAGAGAGAGGATACAATATTCCCCGAGGGGGCTCCGTCCCAGGCAAGAGGTCTATAGGACAGTCATAGGGGCGATGAGGCGGAAGAGTCTCCGCTGCCTTTTTGGAGAATACGTCCGCGAATGACCGATAAACCTTGGAGAGAGAAGCAAGGTCTATGGGTATCTCCGTGGTGGAAACCTGAACATCCTCTCTGAGACATCTGTCTCTGCAATGATCACCCCAACCCAGTATTCTCCCAGAGGACCACTCAATATGGGGAGAGTGGTGGCGAAGCCAGTGTAATCCCAACAAAACCTCATATATTCCCTCAGGAAGAACAAAAAGGGATATATTCTCCTGATGAGAAGGGGACATAGACAGAGGTAGAGAGACAGTCTGGTGGGTGATTTGTGAGGACAGGATTGCTCCATTCAATACTCTCACCGATATTGGCTCGGCGAGCGTCACCAGCGGTATGGAATGGCGAGAGGCAAAAGAGGAGGACATAAAATTCCCCTCTGCCCCAGAGTCCACACAAAGCTTGGCGGGAAGAGTGGATGAACCTAGAGAGATTAACCCTTTAAGGAGCACTTTCGGAGCAAAATCCCTCGCGTCTAATGACCCTGCACCCATGGTCACGGAACATGACCGTTTACTCATTCGCTGGGGACATCGGTTGGCATAATGTCCTTGCTGCTGACACACTCTACAGACCATGGATACTCGAGTGGTCCGAGACTTAGATCCCACTCGAGTAGTCTCCACGGTCTCTGGGGAGTCGGACGCCCGAATGGGAAATTCCAGAGGTTTGGCAAAGGTGGGTGCCAGCCGAAACCTCTGCCTACACTGGGTCCGCTCTAACCTCCGCTCGTGAAAACGGAGTTCGATGCAGGTAGATATAGAAATGAGTTTCTCCAGTGTGGCAGGAATCTCCCTGGTAGCCAAAGCGTCCTTTACATGGTCTGTCAGTCCTCTCCAGAACACTGGAATAAGAACTTTATCTGGCCACTCTAATTCAGAGGCCAAAGTCCGAAATTGGACTGAGAACTGGCTGACCATGGACAAGCCCTCTGACATTGCCAGCAGTTGGAGTGCCGTATCGTGCGTGACCTGAGGTCCTAAAAAGACCTTTTTCAGAGCCTCCAAAAACCGAGGAGCACTCCGCACCACACGATCGTCGCGCTCCCACAGCGATGTTGCCCACTCCAACGCTCTGCCCGAGAGTAGAGACAGTACAAAACCCACTTGTGCCCAATCCGTGGGGAAACGTGCAGCCAGAAGCTCGAGCTGTATAGAGCACTGACTCACGAATCCCCGACATTGCTTGCTGTCACCGGCAAACTTGTCAGGAAGCGGGAGGTGGGATAATGTAGGGGCAGAGGTGGCAGAGGACAAACTGGCTGCAGCCACGCTAGCAGCCTGAACAGCGACTGCGGTAACATCCACAGCTGAGGTTGTGCGCTCAAGAGCCGCCAACCTACCCTCCAGCTGCTGGATGTACTGCAGTAGACGCTGGTCATCCGCCATTTTACTAGCCAGACCCTGGCGCTAGTATTATGTTAGAGTTTGCGGAACGCACCAAATATATGATGTAAAGAGGTGCGTTCGCAGCCCGGGGTCCACCGTGCAGGCGGAGCCTGCTGCTAGTAAAATGCTGCAAGAAGCGAACTCTGTTATCCCGCAGAGTCGCCAAAATAAACCCGTAACGCGCTGTTGCAATATGTGTGAACTCTGTTATTCCACAGAGCCGCTAGAAGGAGTGCCACAGCGCTATATGGCGATGTGTGCGAACTCACTTAACACCACTGAGTCGCAAAATAAACATGCTAGGGCGCTGTCTAGCGTTGAAAGCGAACCCTGTTACATCACAGAGCCGCTGAGACAAACTTCTGTGTCCTGTCAGGCACCCAGGTACACAGTTGACTGCTAAGCGAACATAGAACGTGATCATGCGCTAATGTCCTCACGGGAGCCACCCGCAATCTATGGCGTCTGAACGCCAGGCCCTGAATATGGCAATCAAACTCCTCACCGGTTATGCCGGTAATCTAGGGCATCTTGGACACCGACCCTGACCAGCTAGCATACCAAACTCCTCACCGATTAAGTCGGTATTCTAGGGGCTTACTTCAGCCTGGCCCTAACCACACACACGCATGACCACACTGGCACAAAGCATATGATGATTGATACTAGCGCATGGCAGCCCAGCCATGCTACCCTTTTATAGTAACAGCTACAGGACCTGCCAGAAACAAGGACCAATGAAACTTGTTCCAGAACACCAGTAGTCACAGGATCTTCCTGGCGGACCAATAGGAGCTGCTGCAGTATTTGAGCATGTGACCCCTGATCTCCAATGAGAGATCTCACTCTGGGCATGCTCAGAAGGGGAAAACAAGGACTTTGTCCTAAAGACGTCTGCTCGCCGCTAACCAGTACTGGCCACAATAGCAGAGCCTGGAGGAGCAGCAGTAATCCTCTGCACACTGTTAGACTGGGCGAGACACTGGTACCGACGTCTAAGCTGAGCAAGCTCCACTGCAGATGGAGATTAATGGGGGACCGCAGCGGGACTGATTCGAGACTCCCCTTGTGCAGCAGCGGGAACTTGAATCCTAACACCATGTCCTTGCAAATATCACTATGAATAAAACTGAGTCTTGCTGCCTCCTAGCTGGAGGGATCCATCTCTAGACATAGTGGTTTAATTGCAGTGGGACTAGTGTTCCAGAAATGAAATGCCACATTTAAATGTGCTATACCAAAATTGACCAAATTTCATACTATCTCAGTAAATTCAATAAATGTAAGTCTGGACATCCTTGTGAAGATAAATATTTGTGTCTAAGCTTGTTCATGCTTATTTTAGCTTCCGTTATCAGTGACAAACACATGTGAACTATTCTTACATTCTGTTTCTTATGGAAAACTTATGAGAATACAGTACATATTCATACATTTTATTTTGTGTTTATTTGGCTGTTATGTTTAGCACTTTCAATAAAGCAAACCAGTGCTGCCACAGAGACAATGATAAATGGCTAGCTTTATGAATTTTTGAAAAGTTAGATTTCTGTTGCAATTTATTTTAGAGTATCTAATATTTCACATTTTGTATATATTATGTTTATGTCTTCATGATTTATTTTCAAGATGTTTTATTTTCTAAAATTTGCTAAAAATATAGGAACTAAAACTCTGAAGACATAGAATATTATATATTGAAAATTATCCGGGTGATGCGCTACTGATAAAATTTGACCAATGAATATTTTCCTTGAAAACTTGATTTTAGCAGGTTTGCAAAGTCAATGCGTTTCGAAGGTCAATACAGGACCTCTTCATCAGGACATAAACCTAGAAAAGTTTTCAAGGAAAATATTTGTTTGTCAAATTTTATCAGCAGCGCATCAAGTGACACTTCACCCAGATATGTTTTCTTCCTTAGTTCTATGGAATCATGTCCTGCAGCAGCTGATATATTCAATTTATACATGTTGCTTATGTGCAACTCTACAAGGTGAGCAGATCCTTTTTCAAATGACATGGGAACAGCATGGGGAATACACCTGGAAGCATTTCTGACTCCCAGGTCACTGTTGTGAACAATGTTGTTAGAGTCTTACGCCACTTTTACAGACTCACAATAAAGCATACAAAAACGAAACCAAAATGGATTTTCCTGGGAAATATGTTAAGGAACATCCTTTCCAGGGTAATGACTTGTATATAAGGCAAAATAAATAGCCAAAAACAAAAATTCTCCTCCACACCTTGGGCTATATTCACACGTAGCGTTTTTGATGCATTTTTCAACTTTAGTATTGCTTTCACCCAAGACAAATGCATTCACTGGGAAATGTTATTTTAACTTTTTACAACCTTATCTGGCTATGTGGTGTGTGACACATCATCAGACACATCCTGTTTCATTTATGAAGGAGGGACTTTGAAAATCACAAAGCCTATTTTTATAGGGCCATCAGGCGGCCTTAACTATTCTTAGGTGGTCAGCAGTCAGCCCTCATTATTCTTAGAGATCAGCCGGCTATGCTTTGTTGCTCCCATTATTAAACAGTGTGTCTCCTATACTGTTGTTGCATATGCAGTGAGTGGCAGGGCTGCCCAAAATTTGGATGCACCCCAACACCCCTTTGAAGAGATGTACAGGAGGGCCTCCTGAAATAAATGTTCCCATTATTAGGAAGTTGGTACTCCCATAATGTTTGCCTATGCAGTGAATGCAAGGCCTGCCCCAAATTTGAACGTGTAAGAAGGAAGACCGAGCTGCGTGTACCTGCGTCATGCCGGGTCCGGAACTGGCGAGGCTGCATCCAGTGTTGCCATGGGGAAAGAATGGAGAACCAGACAGGTCCCATGATCCGGGGAGAGGTGTCGTGGCTAAGCCGGGCTGTGAGCAGTGTGGAGCGCTCCGCAGCGACAGAGGTAGTGCGGAGACGTGCCCCGGCAGAGCTTAGGCATACGCTCCTGTGAGCCATTGAGTGTTCAGAGCACCAGTGACTGGACCCTGAGGTGTGCTCCCCATTTCTGATAGATGCGCAGCAGCACATTTGTGAGACAGAGACTCCTGCAGCACTCCCCACTTTGGCTGCATAGATTTATGGACTAGTAGCTCCGCGGGCATAACCAGTGACCGCCCGTTGCCACCAGAAACTGGACTATAATTTGTTGGAATTCATCTGCGGACACCATGCCGGTGCTACAGATGCCATCAGACTGTATGTGGATGAGGACCAGAGAAGACTGTGATAAATGCAGTTTCAATACCAGACTGTTGCGTTAACCCTTTTACTTCCCTTGTTTATTGTTTATTAGCTCCCTGCGAGGAGACCATTGCCATCCTTATTGTTAAAAATTAAATAGCATTGTTACACAGCATTGTTCTGCAATCCCTGCGTTACTGCATTCCCGCACCTGCTTTCAGACGCACCCAAATAACCTTTGAAGAACGTATATGAGGGCGTCCTGAAAGCAATATTCCACTTGCCTAAAATGACCACAAGAACAGGTTCCTTAGGTACAGAACAATCACTGCTGTTTGCCTACGAAGTGAATGCAAGGCCTGGCCAAAATTTAGGCGCACCCCAATACCCTTTTGAAGAGATGTACAGAAGGGCATCCTGGAAGCAATGTTGCCATTATTAGGAAGTTGGTACTCCCATACTGTTTGCCTATGCAGTAAATGCAAGGCCTGACCCAAATTTGGATGCACCCAAATAACCCGTTGAACAGACGTACATGCGGGCCTCCTGAAAACAATGTTCCCATTATTAGGAAGTTGCTAGTCCCATACTGTTTGCCTATGTAGTGAATGCAAGACTTGCCCCGAATTTGGTCGCACCCCAATAACCCTTTGAACAGACATACAGGAGGGCCACCTGAAAGCAATGTTCCCATTATTAGGAAGTTGGTACTTCCATACTGTTTACCTATTCAGCAAATGCAAGGTCTGGCCAAAATTTAGACACACCACAATACCACTTTGAAGAGACGTACAGAAGTGCCTCCTGAAAACAATGTTCCCATTATTAGGAATTTGGTACTCGCATACTGTTTGCCTATTCAGTAAATGCAAGGCCTGGCCAAAATTTAGACACACCCTAATATCCCTTTGAAGAGACGTACAGAAGGGCCTCCTGAAAGCAATGTTCCCATTATTAGGAAGTTGGTGCTCCCATACTGTTTGCCTATGCAATGAATGTAAGACCTACCCCAAATGTGGATGCACCCCAATAACCCTTTGAGCAGTTGTACAGGAGAGCCACCTGAAAGTAATGTTCCCATTATTAGGAAGTTGGTACTCGCATACTGTTTGCCTATGCAGTGTATGCAAGGCCTGGCCAAAAGTTAGATGCACCACAATACCCCTTTGAAGAGATGTACAGAAGGGCCTCCTGAAAACAATGTTCCCTTTATTAGGAAGTTGGTACTCCCACACTGTTTACCTATGCAGTGAATGCAATGCCTGGCCAAAATTTAGATGCACCCCAATACCCCTTTGAAGAGAAGTACAGAAGGGCCTTCTGAAAGCAATGTTCCCATTATTAGGAAGTTGGTACTCCCATACTGTTTGCCGATGTAGTGAATGCAAGACCCGGCAAAAATTTAGACTCATCACAATACCCCTTATGGGCTGACAAACATTTACCCCTGGGGGTATACATGAACGTACTGTATAAAAATTTTTGTTAAGGTCACCATCAACACCCTTTAAAAAATTTATGTGGGTGTTGCATCACGGACCATAGTCACCCTGGTGATATAGTGGTGGTGGAAGATAAGGATGAGGAGAAGGAAGAGGACAACAGCAAATATCAAAAGTCAGGAAGCGTATACCCAAGTGTGGGTGTGAAGAGATGCATGGATAGACTTCCAAAAAGACATGGATTGAGTTATGTTACGTGCTATCATTCAGTGGTGTTGAGAAGTCTGCCAATCCATCCCTTGTTCACTTCTACTGTATAAGAGTCAGCCTGTCACTATTTTCAGTTGACAGGCGGATGCGCTTATCAGTTTTAATTCCACCAGAGGCACTAAAAACCCGTTCTGACAAAACGCTAGCGGCAAGGCAGGCCAGGAACTCCAAGGCGTAGAGAGCCAATTCATGCCACGTATCCAGCTTGGATACCCAATAATTATAAGGCACAGAGGAATCATGGAGGATTTTGGTACGGTCAGCAAGGCACTCCCTCAGCATCTTCCAAAACTTTGCACTCCTTGTGAGAGTACCCCGCCTCAGGGCCTGTGCGATGGGAGGGCCTGAGAAAACTCTTGCAGAACTTTGACAGTTTTCCCCTGCCTTTGCTGGATTGGAGTTGTGTCACTCTCGCCTGTACTCCTTGGTTGTCCAAAGAACTGTGACCTCTGACGACAGAGTTTTCAGATAGGAATTTTTTTTAATAATTCTCCAACAAGGGCCTTCTGTCACAGCCCCATTATAGTAGACCTATCCGCTTGGGGAATAAGCGATAGAAAGTTTTTGTAGCATGGGTCTAGAAGTGTCACCAACCAGTAATGACTGTCACCTAAAATTTTGAGAATACGAGAGTTACGGTCAAGGCAGCGTAACAAACTCAGCTATGCGTGCCAACCTGCTATCAGGCAAGACTTCCGTGCCTCACCAAGAGGAAGACTGACCATGCTCTCCTCCTCCTCATCCCTGTCCTCAGGCCATCCACACTGAACAGACAGTATGACAGATGTGCAGGTAGTACCGTCTATAGCTCAAGGAACTAGCTCTTGTTCTTCCTCCTCCTCTTCCTGATTGTCACCAATCCATGTTGGTATTAGATGAGGCTGGGCTGTGTGTAATCACCTTGTACAGTTCCTTGCTCCATCTCATCGTGCTCCGCCTGCAATGCATCCTCTTTTATTGTGAGCAGAGATCATTTCAGATGACAGAGAAGTGGGATGGTGACTCTAATTATTTTGTTATCGCTGCTCACCATCTTAGTGGAGTCTTCAAAGTTTTGGAGGATGGTACAAATGTCTGACATCCATGTCCATTCCTGAGGTCTTATGTGTAGAGTCTGAACTGAATACCGAAGGCCTTGTTGATACTGGTAGTCAACAACTGCCCTCTTCTGCTCACAAATCCTTCCCAACATCTGCAATGTAGAGTTCCAATGCTTGGGGGTATCACACACCAGTTGGTGAGCCGGAAGCTGCAAATGCTGCTGAAGCACGGCAAGGGCTGTGGAAGCTGTAACTGACTTTCTAAAATGGGCACACAGGCAGCGTACTTTGACAAGCAGATCCGGCAGCTGCGAGTAGGTTTTGAGAAACCGCTGAATCACGAGGTTCAGCACATGGGCCAGGCATGGTACGTGTTTAAGCTCGCCTCACCTCAGAGTCGCCACCAGGTTCCGGCCATTGTCACACACGACCATGCCTGGCTGTAGGTTCAGCGGTGTTAGCCACAGATCTGCCTGCTCTTTTAGAGCTGTCCACAACCCTTCAGTATTGTGCCGTTTGTCACCTAAGCATATTAGCTTCAGCATAGACTGTTGCCGCTTGGCTGAGGCAGTGCCTCAGTGCTTCCAGCATGTGACTGATGTGGTCATTTCAGAGATGGAGGCTGAAGAGGAGGAGGAGGAGAATGAGATGCAGGAGCTGTAGACTTTGGGGGCAACCCTGATGACATAGGGCCCACAATCAGAGACTGGGTCCCTGCTTCCACTATGTTAACCCAGTGTGTCGTCAACGAGAGTTAACATACCTGCCCACAAGCACTTGTCCATGTGTCTGTGGTTAGGTGAACTTTCCCAGCACCTGCATTGTTGAGTGCACTGCTAATGTGGGACACGTGCTTGTGTAATGCGGAGACGGCACACCAGGAGACCGAGTACCGAGGGATGGCAGCCGCCATCAGGTTGGGGAAATCTTTCACCTTCAAGAGAATAAAAGGCAACATTTCGAGGGCACGCAGTCGCGAAATGTGTGAATTTAGTAGCGTGGCCTGTGGGGCTTTGGCTGGTTATTTGCGCTTGCGTTCCAAGGACTGGGGTATGGACAACTGAACACTGCACTGGGACAAGAAAATGGACGTAGAGTTGACCGAAACAGGTCGGTCAGATTCAAAAGTCGCCGAATTTCGCCAAAGTCGGGTTTCGCCGAGCGAAACCCGACCATAGCGTTGAGTTGGCCATGCGGTCGTCAACCCGAGTGCCAAAGTCGGTTTTCCTTAATGCTTGCAGGCACCTTTTTTCAGCCAATGAGCAAGGACGTACACTGTGGGCAACGAGATGACATGGGCAGCAGCCACCACCATCTTAGAGAAGGGCATTGCAGTAATTAGCTTGCTTTGGGGGGCGTCATAGTGTCTATAAAAGCCCGACCGCCGACCACCATTTTACTTCTGCTGATCTTAAAAGTAGGGAGAGGTTGCTGACGCTGTTTATGAGTAGGGAGAGAGTTAGGGCTGTAAACAGAAGTTCTTATGTGCTTGTGCTGATAGCAATTGTGCTGTACAGTTAGTGTGCAGTGACAGGGGAGGATTTTCTTGTGTGCAGCAGTGCTGGTTATTAGGCTGCCTGCCAGTGACAGGGGAGGATTTTCTTGTGTGCAGCAGCGCTGGTTAATAGGCTGCCTGCTAGCTGTATTGCTGTGTGTACACTGCGGTGCAGACTGCTTTTTACACAGCACTAATATTTTTAATCTTTTTTTCTGCACAGTTACGAGCGTTCATTTTTTCCCACACCGTACAGAGCTGTACGCTCCTCACACACTATCATGTACCAGCTGGTATCACGGACAAATACATGCTGACTATCTGTGTGTGACTCCTGAAATATATAAGGAGATTTACAATTACCCCTATACTGTATATAGCTGTATGCTTGTGATACAGTACCCTTTTTCTGCTTTTTATATTCTGGTCTAATCCATACTGAGTCTGTGAGCGTCTGTGTCTGACTCTGTAAATATATACGGAGATTTACAATTACCCCTACACTGTATACAACTGTACGCTTGTGATACAGTACCCTTTTTCTGCTTTTTATATTCTGGTCTAATCCATACTGAGCCTGTGAGCGTCTGTGTCTGACTCTGGAAATATATACGGAGATTTACAATTACCCCTATACTGTATACAGCTGTACGCTTGCGATACAGTACCCTTTTTCTGTTTTTATATTCTTGTCTAATCCATACTGAGCCTGTGAGCGATCTGTGTTTGACTCCGGAAATATATACGGAGATTTACAATTACCCCTACACTGTATACACCTGGTATCTTCTGATACAGTACCCTTTTTCTGAGTTTTATATTCTGGTCTAAGCCATACTGAGCTGTGAGCGTCTGTGTCTGACTCCGGAAATATATATGGAGATTTATAATTACCCCTAGACTGTATACAGCTGTACGCTTGTGATACAGTACCCTTTTTCTGCTTTTTATATTCTGGTGTAATCCCTACTGAGCCGTGAGCGTCTGTGTCTGACTCCGGAAATATATTCGGAGATTTACAATTACCCCTAGATTGTATACAGCTGTACGCTTGTGACACATTACCCTTTTTTCTGCTTTTTATATTCTTGTCTAATCCATACTGAGCCTGTGAGCGTCTGTGTCTGACTCCGGAAATATATATGGAGATTTGCAATTACCCCTACACTGTATACACCTGGTATATTCTGATATAGTACCTTTTTTCTGCTTTTTATATTTTTGTCTAATCCATACTGAGCCTGTGAGCGTCTGTGTCTGATTCAGGAAATATATACGGAGATTTACAATTACCCCTACACTGTATACACCTGGTATCTTCTGATACAGTACCCTTTTTCTGCTTTTTATATTCTGGTCTAATCCATACTGAGCCTGTGAGCGTCTGTGTCTGACTCCGGAAATATATACGGAGATTTACAGTTACCCCTAGACTATATACAGCTGTACGCTTGTGATACAGTACCTTTTTTCTGCTTTTTACATTCTGGTCTAATCCTACTGAGCCTGTGAGCGTCTGTGTCTGACTCAGGAAATAAATACGTAGATTTACAATTACCCCTAGAATGTATACAGCTGTACGCTAGTGATACAGTACCCTTTTTCTGCTTTTTATATTCTGATCTAAGCCATACTGAGCCTGTGAGCGTCTGTGTCTGACTCTGGAGATTTACAATTTTCCCCTTCACCATATACAGCTGTACGCTTCTGATACAGTACCTTATGTCTGCAGGTATTTTTGGTACATTTTCCCAAACATAAGGAAGTATTGTGGAAGAGGCCGCGGACATGGGCGTGGGGGTCCAGCTGGTACTGATGATGGTGGTGGTGCATCTGCTGGTAGTGCCAAAGCACAATAGCACCTAAGGCAGGAGGTGTTTAGCCTGCACCCCCACCAAAACTGAAGGAATGGGCAGGCCACACTTCAGGTTACTTCATGGAGCTCTTTTCACATACCATGCCTTGGTTATCAAGTCAAATCCTGAGTTCCCCAGTCCAAGATGAATCTGACATGGAGTGCACTGATGTACAGCCACTGCTAGATGATTCTGCTGGTACATTCACCCAGAGCACTACATTGCCCTCGCAGTCTACTGAGCCAGAAACTGACCCTGATGAAACTCCGGTGCCACTTCCCGCATACTATACCACCGTACACGGTGACACAGAGGAAGGTACAGATGAAATTGAAGAGTAGGTGATGGATGACCCAGTTGTTGACCCGGATTGGCATCCATTGGGGGAAGAGGGTGCCGCTGGCAATAGCTCAGAAGAGGAGAAGGATCCACAGCAGGCATCGACATCGCAGCAGCGGTTATCTGGCAGGCCCGTAGCAGTCCAAAATGTGTTAAAAAAACAAAAAGAGTTGCAGGACAGGTTGGCTAGACGGTCAAATTAGCACAGCGTGCAAGCCCTGAAAATTTATACCATATAAGGAAGAGTGCAGTGTGGCACTTTTTTGACCAAAATCCTATTGATGAGGCAAAGGTTTTCTGTAAGAAGTGTGGAAGGACCTTTAGCCGAGGGAAAAATCTCTGAAATTTGAATACCAGTTCCATGCTTAGACATTAAATCACAATGCACTTGCAAGCATGGACGGACTACAAAACCTCAGGTAGCACATGTGCACCTGCTCTGACTGAAGGTAGCCAGCAATGCTACATTGCTTCCCCCACTGTAAGCCCACCGGTTAGCACACCACCAGCAAGAAATGTTGAGGTGTCGTCGCAAGGCCAAAGCAGTCAGGGAATCACAATGTTTTTGCAACGAAAGACTGAATCTATGTCATCACCACCACCACCACCATCACCATTACCAACCCCCTCTCAGTCCGTCATGTCCACCGCTAGTTCCCCCATATGCAGCTCTAAGTCCAGCTCACCCTAGAAGACACTCGGAGTAGGACAAGAAAGTACTCATCCTCTCATCCGCGTTCACTGGCTTTGAACGCCTACATTGCCAAACTGATCTCATTAGAGATGATGCCCTTCCGTTTGGCTGAAAGCGCAGCGTTCCGAGAGCTTATGGCCTACACTGTCCCACGCTATGACCTACCCAGTCAGCACTTCTTTTCTAGAAAAGCCATCCCTGCCCTCCACCTGCATGTGAAAGACCGCATTGTTCATGCACTCAAACAATCAGTGAGTGGAAAGGTGCACCTCACAGCAGATGCATGGGCCTGTAGGCATGGCAAGGGCCGTTACGTGTCCATCTCTGCGCACTTGGTTAATGTGGTTGATGCAGGGTCAACAGGGGACAGCGGCAGTGGGACAGTGCTGCCTAGCCCACGGAATAAGCAACAGCTGGCTGTAGGCGTTCGACCCTCCTCCTTCTCCAGAAGCGAAAGCTCGTCGACAGAGCGCAGTCGCACGAGCACTCTATCCGCAGCTGCCAGTGTTGCACACAAGGTGTCCCAATGTCGAACAGCTAGTGGTCAGCGTCAGCAGGCTGTTTTAAAGATGATGTCTTTGGGCGACAACAGACACACCCCGGAGGTACTGGCCAACTACTTGCAGCGAGAGTCATGGCTGGGCAGTCTACATCTTGCACCAGGCAAGTTAGTCAGTGATAACGACCGTAATTTTGTGGCGGCCATAGCCATGGCAAAACTCAGACACATACCTTGCCTGGCTCACACCTTGAACATGATGGTGCAGTGCTTCCTAAATAATTATCCGGAGTTAACAGCCCTGCTCCATAAGGTGTCAAGACTGTGCTCACACATCCGTCGCTCACCCGTAGACTCCAGTCGTATGCAGAGACTGCAGCGATCGCTCCACCTCCCCAAGCACCGCCTAATCAAAGACGATGCAACAAGGTGGAACTCCACCATGCACATGGTTGAGAGGCTTTGCAAAAAGAGGCAAGCTGTAATGCATGTGTGGAAGGATACACGGGCAGGCAGTTTGAGGGCAGACATGGAGTTGTCGGGTGTGCAGTGGTCAAAGCTGAAAGACCTTTGTAAAGTCCTTCAGTGTTTTGAGGAATGCACACGACTGGTAAGCGCAGACGACGCCATCATAAGCATGAGCATCCCACTTATGCGTCTGCTCATGCAAACTTTGATGCACATTAAGAATCAGGTGTCTGCAGTGGAGGAGGAAGAGGAGGAGGAGGAGGGAAACCTTGATGACAGTCAGGCATTATCTGCTCAGGGAACTGTCCTGAACGAGGTGGAGGAAGAAGAGGAAGAGGAGGAGGAGGAGGAGGGGGATGATTATTTTGGGGAGGAGGATGCTTCTCAGTGGGCAAGAGAAAATGTTGGCTTGCCAAGGTCAGGTACAGGATTTGTTTGTGACTGGAGGGATGTGGATTTGGCAGAAAGTGCTCCTCCACCCACAACTGGCAGTGCATCATTGGCACCTGGAACATTGGCCCACATGTGTGATTATGTCTTGTGGATCCTAAAATGGGACCCCCGCTTTGCCAAAATTATGAAGGATGACGACTACTAGTTGGCCAGCATCCTCGATCCACGCTATAAAGGCAAATTACAGAATATCATGCCACAGGAGAACCTAGAGCTAATATTGGTGAACAAACAAGCCACTCTGGTAAACCATTTGTTAGAGGCATTCCCAGCACACAGCAGCAGTGCAGGTTCTACCACGAGCATTACAGGGCAACATGGCAGAGGTTTTCTTGATGCACACAGCCGAAGTGGCGTTGGAGACAGGGGTTTCATGACCATATTGTGGACTCATTTCTCGAGTAACGCTCACACGACTGTTAATACTGAATCGATTGCAACAGACAGGAGTCAGCAGTTGTCAACTATGGTTCAAAATTACCTCTCCTCCCCATCAATGTTCTCCCTCACAGTTCATTCCTCTTTGACTACTTGGCCTGTAAACTGGACACCTGGCCCGAATTGGCACAATATGCCTTACAGGAGCACGCTTGCCCTGTTGGTAGTGTGCTATCAGAAAGAGTCTTCAGTGCTGCTGGATCAATCCTGACAGAAAGAAAGACCCAGCTGTCGACCCAAAATGTTGGTGATCTCACCTTCATTAAAATGAACCATGCTTAGGTTTCAAAGGATTTTGTACCACCTTCCCCAGATGATACATAGGTTGCCAGCAAAATGGCTTGCTTTGTCCTCCTCTTCCTCCGGCTTCTCCAATTCCTCCATTTGCAGCTGTTGAACGTCCAGCCTACACCTCAACCTATGCCAGTTTTTCCACCTCCCTAACTGGGCTGTACCCCCCCCAGGGCCGGCGTCAGCACCTGGCGCACCGGGGCAAGTGCTGGTGCCCTGAGCAGGTGGGGGGCCCTCTCTTGGGTGACGGCACTGGCACAGGGCCCCTCATAGTACCCCGGTGTCTCTGACGGTGGGGGGGCCCACTCGCCGTCAGAGACACCGTCGTACTATGAGGGGCCCTGTGCCAGTGCCGTCGCCCACGAGTGGGCCCCCCTGCTTGCTCAGGGCCCCAGCACTTGCAGTACTTACCTCTCCCTGCTCCACTGCTGTGACATCTTCTGCATTTCCTGACAGTGAAATTCAGGTCAGAGAGCGCGATGACGTCATGTCTGTACGCCCTCTGCCTGAACAGTCCAAGTGCAGAGAACTAAAAGATGGCGACGCTGAGGAGTCCAGAGTGGAGCAGTGCCCAGCGAGGAGGGTATTTCATTTTTTTTAATGTTTGGAGCAATATATGGGGAGCATTAAACACTGGAGAATTATATATGGGGCCCATCATACACTTGAGCATCATAGATAGGGCCCATTATACACTGGAGCATCAACCATGGGGCCCAGCATATACTGGAGCATCATATGGGGCCCATTATATATGGAGCATTATATAGGCCCATCATACACTGGAGCATCATCCTTGGGGCCCATCATACACTGGAGCATTATAAATGGGGCCCATCATACACTGGAGCATCATCCATGCGGCCCAGCATATACTGGAGCATCACATGGGGCCCATTATATATGGAGCATTATATAGGCCCATCATACACTGGAGCATCATTCATGGGGCCCATCATACACTGGAGCATTATAAATGGGGCCCATCATACACTGGAGCATCATATACGGGGCCCATTATACACTGGAGCATTATAAATGGTGCCCATTATATATGGAGCTTTATATAGGCCCATCATACACTGGAGCATCATCCTTGGGGTCCATCATACACTGGAGCATCATATACAGGGCCCATTATACACTGGAGCATTATAAATGGGGCCCATTATATATGGAGCATTTTATAGGCCATCATACACTGGAGCATCATCCATTGGGCCCATCATATACTGGAGCATCATATGGGGTTCATTATTTATGGGGCATCATATAGGGTATGGAGCATCATATGGAGCACATATGGGGCCTATACTGTATGGAGCATTATATGGAGCCCATTCTGTATGGAGCATTATATGGGGCCCATCATATACTGTATATACAACCTCATCTTCCACTTCCGCACCCTGGTCCTCCTTCTGACTTTCTGGCATTTGTGTCTCATCATCGTCCACACTACCATTGTCTTGTGACACATTCCCACCGTCACCTTCATGTGATTGTGGCTACTCAAATATTTGGGCATCGCTACATGCGATCTCCTCTTGCCCCGCTTCAAGTTGACCGGGCGAGAGGCCCAAATCTATAAATGGAAAAGCGTCCCAGTGTCTTTGGAGTGTCCAAGTGAGGGATCAATTGTCTCCTTGCACTCAGCATGGTGGGAAGAAGGAGGATCAGGGTGAGGAATATGCGATCCAGACTCACGGCTACTGAGACTTGACTGTGTGGAAGACAGGGTGGTAGTGTTGGTGGCTATTGACTGGAAGCATTATCCTCTATCCAAGAAACAACCTTTTGACAATGCTCTGGGTTCAATAGTGGTGTGCAGCTGCGGTTCCCTAGTAATTGGTTAGGAAGGTCGGACGAGAAAAACTGTGGATGTTTGTTGTGCCACAATTTCAGCTTGCCCACAGCCTCAGCCTCTGCATTCACCATCACCATTAAGTTCAGTTCCCCATCCCTTGCCACGTGCCTTGCTCATTTTAAATGGAAAACAATCATACCCAGTCTGATCAAATGACCAAATGCACTAGCAGGATGCAGCAGGCTCCCATGGATAAAGGCTGGAGAAGCAACAGGTGTTTAACCACTGATAAAGGCAGCCACCCTATCACAAAAACAGTGATGATGAAGGTGTTAACTGCTTAGTGGAGAAAAAACACACAGATACAAGTTGCTTAAAACATGAATGTCATGCACAGTGTCTGGAAAACAGCCTATTTTAAACGCCTATGATGGAAGGCGGGCTGGTCAGCACTGAATGTGCACAACACAAAAAACCAAGCCATCAATAAGAGCCCGGGTGCACCCTGCAAAATATGATAAAAAGTGCAAAAAATGATGCATATGATAAATGCATCAGATGAGGTATTAGTTACTATTTTGGCCAAAGCAGATAAGCTCGCAACCCAACGTCAAGGGTCCTCATTTTATTGCGAGTAACTAACTAGACATAAATCCAAAAAAAAAAAAAAACATTTTTAGCAAAAGCAAATCATGAAAAACAATCATACCCAGTCTGATCAAATGACCAAATGCACTAGCAGGATGCAGCAGGCTCCCATGGATAAAGGCTGGAGAAGCAACAGGTGTTTAACCACTGATAAAGGCAGCCACCCTATCACAAAAACAGTGATGATGAAGGTGTTAACTGCTTAGTGGGAGAAAAAACACACAGATACAAGTTGCTTAAAACATGAATGTCATGCACAGTGTCTGGATAACAGCCTATTTTAAACGCCTATGATGGAAGGCGGGCTGGTCAGCACTGAATGTGCACAACACAAAAAACCAAGCCATCAAAAAGAGCCCGGGTGCACCCTGCAAAATATGATAAAAAGTGCAAAAAATGATGCATATGATAAATGCATCAGATGAGGTATTAGTTACTATTTTGGCCAAAGCAGATAAGCTCGCAACCCAACGTCAAGGGTCCTCATTTTATTGCGAGTAACTAACTAGACATAAATCCAAAAAAAAAAACATTTTTAGCAAAAGCAAATCATGAAAAACAATCATACCCAGTCTGATCAAATGACCAAATGCACTAGCAGGATGCAGCAGGCTCCCATGGATAAAGGCTGGAGAAGCAACAGGTGTTTAACCACTGATAAAGGCAGCCACCCTATCACAAAAACAGTGATGATGAAGGTGTTAACTGCTTAGTGGAGAAAAAACACACA
>JARQOD010007154.1:0-40116 GCA_033576555.1 Oophaga sylvatica | reverse complement strand
TTGAACTAGGTTGCTCCTTACATAACAGCGCATATGATGAATTCCTCTGCAGCTTAAACTTCCTTTTTGAATATCACTGACCATTCAGCAGGCACCTTGTAATTGGTATGTCTACTACCTCCTATGCGATTCACAATATTCACACCAAACTGTTCTCACTATTATGTATTTATCACCACAGCTGTTACTGGTACCATTACGAACTCTGGTATGTCTCCTTTAAAATATAGCTATACCCCATATAGTGCACTATAATTAAATGTGTCTATGAGCAACTTGTGTTCACTTCACAGATATACTCAGTCCAATATGTACACTATATTGACGGGTAAACACTGTCACTAGGTATGTCCTTATAATTTCATTACTTATCTTTCTTTAGCACCTACCATCCTGAGTACTATGGAGAAGGCTAGACCTTGGCTAGCCTAAATAGAGGTTAATTTTACCTTTAATATGACCCAATTGTGTGTATATACTTTATTTCCCATCTGTAACATATATGTTGATCACTTATTCTTTACCAATGTATTTTGTATTATAGTACACTGATGAAGGTCTGTTTTGCCCGAAACGTCTGTATATTTGTGACCAAGTGTACGTATTAAATTTATCCCATTTCACACAACTATGAGTGTGCCCAGTTTTTGATTTCACTATATGGTCTGGGAACCTACTGGAGCACCTCCCTAGAGCTGTGCCAGCATTTTCTATTACTTACCTGCAGTTCAGACTTGCAGTGGGCGGACGCCACATACGGTATATGTATGTACGGTATGTATGTGATTGTAATAATGTTGTTGTATGTACCACATATGTGTATGTTTATGCGTGTCTATGTATGTACGGTATATATTTATGTCTGTGTATGTATATACGGTATGTGTGTGTATATGTGTGTATTTATGTACCGTATGTGTGTATGTATGTGCGTGTGTATGTATGTACGGTATATGTTTATGTCTATGTGAATGTACATACAGTATATGTGTATGTATATGTGTATGTATGTATGGTATATGTGTATGTATGTATGTATGTATGTACGGTTTATGTCTATGTGTACAGTACAGACCAAAAGTTTGGACACACCTCATTCAAAGATTTTTCTGTATTTTCATGACTATGAAAATTGTACATTCACACTGAAGGCATCAAAACTATGAATTAACACATGTGGAATTATACATTACACTTACAAAAAAGTGTGAAACAACTGAAAATATGTCTTATATTCTAGGTTCTTCAAAGTAGCACCTTTTGCTTTGATTACTGCTTTGCACACTCTTGGCATTCTCTTGATGAGCTTCAAGAGGTAGTCACCGGAAATGGTCTTCCAACAATCTTGAAGGAGTTCCCAGAGATGCTTAGCACTTGTTGGCCCTTTTGCCTTCACTCTGCGGTCCAGCTCAGCCCAAACTATCTCGATTGGGTTCCGGTCTGATGACTGTGGAGGCCGGTCATCTGGCGTAGCACCCCATCACTCTCCTTCTTGGTCAAATAGCCCTTACACAGTCTGGAGGTGTGTTTGGGGTCATTGTCCTGTTGAAAAAAAAATGATGGTCCAACTAAACGCAAACCGGATGGAATAGCATGCCGCTGCAAGATGCTGTGGTAGCCATGCTGGTTCAGTATGCCTTCAATTTTGAATAAATCCCCAACAGTGTCACCAGCAAAGCACCCCCACACCATCACACCTCCTCCTCCATGCTTCACGGTGGGAACCAGGCATGTAGAGTCCATCAGTTCACCTTTTCTGCGTCGCACAAAAACACGGTGGTTGGAACCAAAGATCTCAAATTTGGACTCATCAGATCAAAGCACAAATTTCCACTGGTCTAATGTCCATTCCTTGTGTTCTTTAGCCCAAAAAAAGTCTCTTCTGCTTGTTGCCTGTCCTTAGCAGTGGTTTCCTAGCAGCTATTTTACCATGAAGGCCTGCTGCACAAAGTCTCCTCTTAACAGTTGTTGTAGAGATGTGTCTGCTGCTAGAACTCTGTGTGGCATTGACCTGGTCTCTAATCTGAGATGCTGTAAACCTGTGATTTCTGAGGCTGGTGACTCGGATAAACTTATCCTCAGAAGCAGAGGTGACTCTTGGTCTTCCTTTCCTGGGGCGGTCCTCATGTGAGCCAGTTTCTTTGTAGCGCTTGATGGTTTTTGCAACTACACTTGGGGACACTTTCAAAGTTTTCCCATATATATGTGTATGTATGTACAATATATATGTATGTGAATGTACGGTATATGTGTATGTATGTATGGTATATGTGTGTATGTATGGTACATGTATGTATATATGTGTGTCTGGTAAATGTGTATGGTTATGTATATGTTCAGTATGTACAGTATATGTGTATGTCTATGTGTATTTATGTACTATGTATGTGTATGTACAGTATATGTGTATTATATGTGAGTGTATGTGCGTACGGTGTACGGTATATGTGTATACTGTATGTGTGTGTGTATCTGTGTATGTGTGTGTTTGTGTGTACAGTATATGTGTGCATATATGTACAGTATATGGATGTACAGTAAACGTGTGTGTATCTCTGTATGTACTGTGTATGTATGGTATATGTGTGTATGTATGGTATATGTGTGCATGTATGTTCAGTATATGTATATGTATATGTGTGTGAATGTATGTATAGTATATGTGTATATGTGTGTATGTACGTACGGTATATGTATTTACGGTGTATGTGTGCGTATCTGTGTGTATGTATGGTATATGTATATGTGTGTATGTATGTACGGTATATGTGTATGTCTATGTGTATGTATGTACAGTATATGTGTGTGTATCTACGGTGTATGTTTGTGTATGGTATATGTGTATACTGTGTGTGTATATGTGTGTGTGTGTGTATGTATGTACGTACTATATATGTGTATGTATGAACAAGTTTGTTTTCGCTTCATGTATGATACTGTAACTGTAAAATGCCGGAGAATCAAGTGCCGGAGAATCAACCAGGCTCTTTAAAGGCATTATTCCCGATCCATCGAATCGGGGATAACTTGCTGATCACTGGGGATTCAACCACTGGGCCCCCCCAGAGATTCTGAGAACAGGGCTCTGCAGTCTCATCCTGGATGGAGCAGAGTTGATAATGCGCGGCCTCTGCTCTATTCATTATCTATAGGGCTGCTAAGCGTTGCGCTTGGCTATTTCCATCAGTTCCATAGACAATGAATAAAGTAAATATCAGATGATACAGATACCAGACATATAATGTAATATAAACCATCCCGAAACCATCATTGATTGTGGATACTTCACATTAGACCTTGGAAATCAAGGTCCCAGAGTCTGGAGGAAGAATGGAGAGGTCACAATCCAAGCTGCTTGAGGTCTAGTTTTCACAATCAGTGCTGGTTTGGGGAGCCATGTCATCTGCTGGTGTAGGTCCACTGTGTTTTATCAAGACCAAAGTCAGCGCTGCCATCTACCAGGAAATAATGGAGCACTTCATGCTTCCCTCTGCCGACAAGCTTTTTGGAGATGGAAATTTCATTCTCCAGCAGGACTTGGCACCTGTCCACACTGCCAAAAGTACCAATACCTGGTTTAAAAACAACAGTATCACTGTGCTTGATTGGCCAGCAAACTCGCCGGACCTTAACCTGTAGAGAATCTATGGGGTATTGTCAAGAGGAAGATGAGAGACACCAGACCCAATGATGCAGACGAGCTGAAGGCTGCTATCAAAGCAACCTGGGCTTCCATAACACCTCAGCAGTGCCACAGGCTGATCGCCTCCATGCCACACCACATTGATGCAGTAATTGATGCAAAAGAGCCCCAAGTATTGAGTACATTTACTGAATATACATTTCAGTAGGCCAACATTTCAGATTTTAAAATCATTTTTTCAAGTTGGTGTTATAAAGTATTTTAATTTACTGAGATAATGACTTTTGGGTTTTCATTGGCTGTAAGCCATAATCATCAACATTAACATAAATAAACACTTGAAATAGATCACTCTGTGTGTATGACTCTATATAATATATGAGCTTCACTTTTTGTATTGAAGAACTGAAATAAATTAACTTTTGGATGATATTCTAATTTTGTGAGATGCACCTGTATATATATGTGTATATATATATATATATATATATATATATACAGTACAGGCCAAACGTTTGGACACACCTTCTCATTTAAAGATTTTTCTGTATTTTCTGTAATACAAATTCTAACAGTCTATTCAGTAGGACTATCAGCTGTGTATCCACCAGACTTCTGCACAACACAACTGATGGTCCCAACCCCATTTATAAGGCCAGAAATCCCACTTATTAAACCTTACAGGGCACACCTGTGAAGTGAAAACCATTCCCGGTGACTACCTCTTGAAGCTCATCAAGAGAATGCCAAGAGTGTGCAAAGCAGTCATCAAAGCAAAAGGTGGCTACTTTGAAGAACCTAGAATATAAGACATATTTTCAGTTGTTACACACTTTTTTGTTAAGTATATAATTACACATGTGTTAATTCACAGTTTTGATGCCTTCAGTGTGAATATACAATTTTCATAGTCATGAAAATACAGAAAAATCTTTAAATGAGAAGGTGTGTCCAAACTTTTGGTCTGTATGTATATATAATAATTATATATATATATATATATATATATATATACACACACAGTATATCTACACTGTGTGCAGAATTATTAGGCAAGTTGTATTTGGGAGGATTCTTTTTATTATTGAACAACAACTATGTTCTCAATCATCCCAAAAGACTCATAAATATCAAAGCTTAATATTTTTGGAAGTTGGAGTGTTTTTTTTTTAGATTTGGCTATCTTAGGAGGATATCTGTTTGTGCAGGTAACCATTACTGTGCAGAATAATTAGGCAACTTAATAAAAACCAAATACATACCCATCTCACTTGTTTATTTTCACCAGGTAAACCAATTTAACAACACAAAATTTAGAAATAAACATTTCTGACATTCAAAAACCAAAAAAAAAAAAAATCAGTGACCAACATAGTCACCTTTCTTTACGATGACACTCAGAAGCCTTCCATCCATAGATTCAGTCAGTTGTTTGATCTGTTTACGATCAACATTGCATGCAGCAGCCACCACAGCCTCCCAGACACTGTTCCGAGAGGTGTAATGTTTTCCCTCCCTGTAGATCTCACATTTTATAAGGGACCACAGGTTCTCTATGGGATTCAGATCAGGTGAACCAGGGGGCCATGTCATTATTTTTTCTTCTTTTAGACCTTTACTGGCCAGCCACACTGTGGAGTATTTGGATGCATGTGATGGAGCATTGTCCTGCATGAAAACCATGTTTTTCTTGAACGATACCGACTTCTTCCTGTACCACTGCTTGAAGAAGGTGTCTTCCAGAAACTGGCAGTAGGTCTGGGAGTTGAGCTTCACTCCATCCTCAACCCAAAAAGGTCCCACAAGTTCATCTTTGATGATACCAGCCCATACCAGTACCCCACCTCCACCTTGCTGGCGTCTGAATCGGAGTGGAGCTCTCTGCCCTTTACTGATCCAGCCTCGGGCCCATCCATCTGGCCCATCAAGCGTCACTCTCATTTCATCAGTCCATAAAATTGTTTAATAGTATGATTTGCTCACCCATCTTCTTATATACATAATTGTACTCCATTCTTCTTATCTTCACCACACATCTGAGTGGTCTGTGTAACACCACCCCCCTTTTATGACCTTTCCTTAACTCTGTACATCTGGCCTGGGCAGTCTCAGCCCATTTTCCAATCATACCTGACTGCCCTTAGCTGCAGATATATTCAGTGCAATGGGTCTGCTCCAGACCCGTGTCTGCTCCACATATTTCAAATCCCATATTTCAAATTACAGATTTCAAATTACACTACTGTGAATTAGACTAGAATTTGACTGGAATTTGGCTGCAAGGTAACATAATTTAAAACCACTTTGTTTCAGTTTCTTTTCACTTTCACCCCCATCCTCCTTTCTTTCTTCCTATCTCCTGTAATCCCCCCACCTAGTAAGGAAGTAGTCATTTCTCCCTCCATCCTCCCCAGCCATCTCACCTCCTCCTCAGAACTGTTCCTCCACATACAATCCTTTTTACCAAGACACACACGGCCTCATCATGTCCTATCCTGATCCCACCTTCTAATGCTCTGTCTGCTACTCCTCATCGTTGGCGACATATCCCCAAATCCTGGCCCTCCTCAACACATCCCCACACTCATTTCTAACACCCTGCCACGATCCTCCACACGTTTCTGCAACCATGACAACCTCATACCTATCTATCCACACCCCCTCCCCTGGTCCTCCTACCCGGAGCACTATGGAATGCACGCTCCATCTGCAATAAACTGTCATTTATCCACGACCTCTTCATCACCAACAAACTCTCCTTCCTTGCTATCACTGAAACCTGGCTCACTCCCTTTGACACAGCCTCTCCAACTGCGCTTTCCTATGGCGGATTCCATCTCTCTCACACCCCTCGCCCCAGCAACAAACGTGGTGGAGGGGTTGGCTTGCTCCTGTCTGATACCTGCTCCTTTACCTCTATTCAACTTCCACCCTCCGCTGCTATTCCCTTGTTCGAGGTGCACTCCGTCCGCATCTATTCCCCCTCCAACCTCCAACTGGCTGTCATCTACCGACCCCCGGAACTAGCCATCTCCACCTTTCTTGACCACTTCACCACCTGGCTACTCCATTTCCTCTCTGCTAACATCCCCACTATCATCATGGGTGATTTCAACATCCCCATTGACACTTCCATCCCTGCTGCCTCTAAACTTCTATATCCCCACGGCTTCCCTCAGCCTCACTCAATGGTCCTCTGCGGCCACTCACAAAGATGGTCACAAGCTGGACCTTATCTTCACCCTTCTCTGTTCCCTCACTAATCTCACTAACTCCCCACTCCCCCTGTCTGACCACAACCTACTGACATTCTCTTCCGTCTCCTCTGTTAGTACGCATCCCCCACTCCACGAACTCACCCACCCTCGCAGAAATCTTAAACACCTCAATTTACAATCACTCTCTGAGTCCCTCCTCCCTCTCACAGACATAGCCTCACTTAATGACACAGATGCTGCTGCCACATTTTATAACACCACAATAAAAGCCACACTTGATTCGGCCGCCCCCTCATGCAGAGCAAAACTCGTACAATCAACAGGCAGCCCTGGCTGACCGGCCTGACCAAAGAACTGAGACGAGCTTCCAGGGCTGCCGAGCTGAGAAGAAGAAGAGAACCCATTCTACCGAGCACTTCAATGCATACAAGCAGTCCCTCGCCAGCTTCAAGTCCACGCTCTCTGCCGCAAAACAAACTTACTTCGCATCACTCATATCCTCCCTGTCTCACAACCCTAAACAGCTCTTCAACACTTTCAATTCTCTGCTCCATCCCACAGCACCTCCTCCCTCTCCTCTCATTTCTGCTGAAGACTTTGCCTCCTTCTTTAAGCAAACGATTGATACTATCAGAGAAGGCTTTGGCCCGCAGCCCCCAATGCCCCTCTTAGCCACTCAGACCTGTACTTCCAAAAACAGCTTCACCACCATGACAGAAGATCAGCTCTCCACTCTCCTGTCAAGATCACACCTCACCACTTGCGCGCTTGACCCACTCCCGTCCCACCTCATCCCTAACTTTGCCACAGTCTTTATCCCTACTCTCGCACACCTCTTCAACCTTTCACTTACAAATGGTGTCTTTCCTTCATCCTTCAAACATGCTTCAATTACACCCATCCTCAAAAAGCCCTCCCTCGACCCATCCTCTGTGTCTAACTATCGCTCGATATCTCTTCTCCCCTACGCCTCAAAACTACTGGAACAGCATGTATATCTCGAACTGTCCTCCCACCTCTCCTCCTGTTCCCTCTTTGACCGGTTACAATCTGACTTCCGACCGCATCACTCAACTGAAACTGCCCTAACTAAAGTCACTAACGACCTGCTAACCGCCAAGAGCAAGCGACACTACTCTGTCCTCTTTCTCCTGGACCTGTCTTCTGCCTTCGACACCGTGGACCATTCCCTCCTGCTACAGATTCTCTCATCTCTTGGCATCACAGACTTGGCCCTATCCTGGATCTCATCATACCTAACAGACCGAACATTTAGTGTCTCCCTCTCACACACCACCTCCTCACCTCGCCCCCTGTCTGTCGGTGTTCCTCAAGGCTCAGTCCTAGGACCCCTACTCTTCTCCATCTACACCTTTGGCCTGGGACAGCTCATAGAATCCCATGGTTTGCAGTATCACCTCTACGCCGATGACACGCAGATCTACCTATCTGGACCTGACCTCACCTCCCTACTGACCAAAATCCCACAGTGTCTGTCTGCTATCTCAGCCTTCTTTTCTGCTCACTTTCTCAAACTGAACATGGACAAAACAGAATTCATCATCTTTCCCCCACCTCATTCTACCCCTCCACCAGACCTATCCATCAATGTCAATGGCTGCTCGCTTTCCCCGGTCCCGCATGCTCGGTGACTTGGGGTGATCATCGACTCTGCCCTCTCTTTCAAACCACATATCCAAGCCCTCGACACCTCCTGCCGCTTCAAACTCAAAAATATTTCCCGGATCCACGCATTCCTCAACCATGAAACCACAAAAACACTAGTGCACGCCCTTATCATCTCCCGCCTCGACTACTGCAACCTCCTACTGTCTGGCCTCCCCTCTAGCACTCTGGCACCGCTCCAGTCCATCCTACACTCTGCTGCCCAACTAATCCACCTGTCTCCCCGTTATACCCCAGCCTCCCCCCTATGCCAGGCCCTTCACTGGCTTCCTATTGCCCAGAGGCTCCAGTTCAAAACCCTAACCATGACATACAAAGCCATCCACAACCTCTCTCCTCCATACATCTGTGACATGGTCTCCCGCTATCTACCTACACGCAACCTTCGATCCTCTCAAGATCTCCTTCTCGACTCCCCCCTCATCTCTTCTTCCCACAACCGCATACAAGACTTCTCCCGGGCTTCCCCCACACTCTGGAACTCCCTGCCGCAAAACATCAGACTTTCACCAACAACGGAGACCTTCAAGAAGAACCTGAAGACCCACCTGTTCCGACAAGCCTACAACCTGCAATGATCCTCAGTCTACTGAACCATCGCACGACCAGCTCTACCCTTTTTTAGTGTATTCTCACCCATCCCTGCAGACTGTGAGCCCTCGCGGGCAGGGTCCTCTCTCCTTCTGTACTTGTGCGTCCCTTGTCTAGCCCATGTTTATTGTACCTGTCTATATTTTTCCCTTTTCATATGTAAAGCGCCATGGAATAAATGGCGCTATATAAATGTATAATAATAATACTGATCCAGCCTCGAGCCCATCCATCTGGCCCATCAAGCGTCACTCTCATTTCATCAGTCCATAAAACCTTAGAAAAATCAGTCTTAACATATTTCTTGGCCCAGTCTTGACGTTTTATCTTATGTTTCTTGTTCAAAGGTGGTCATTTTTCAGCCTTCCTTACCTTGGCCATGTCCCTGAGTATGGCACACCTCATGCTTTTTGATACTCCAGTAACGTTGCAGCTCTGAAATATGGCAAAACTTGTGGCAAATGGCATCTTGGCAGCTTCACGCTTGATTTTCCTCAATTCATGGGCAGTTACTTTGCGCCTTTTTCTATCAACACGCTTCTTGCGACCCTGTTGGCTATTTGCCTTGAAATGCTTGACTGTTCGGTGATCACGCTTCAAAAGTTTGGCAATTTCAAGACTGCTGCATCCCTCTGCAAGACATCTCACAATTTTTGACTTTTCAGAGTCCATCAAATCTCTCTTCTGACCCATTTTGCCAAAGGCAAGGAAGTTGCCTAATAATTAAGCACACCTTATATAGGGTGCTGATGTCATTAGATGACACCCCTCCTCATTACAGAGATGCAAATCACCTGATTTACATAATTGGCAGTTGGCTTTCAAGCCTATACAGCTTGGAGTAGGACAACATGTATAAAAAGGATAATGTGATCAAAATACTCATTTGCCTAATAATTCTGCACACAGTGTATATACAGTATATAAAAATGAGTGTATGTGTGAGTATCAGCCACGCCCACTCCACATAGCCCCAACCAATCACTAAGCATCTTTCATTTCACCAGAGCTGTTTAAAAGAAGCTAAGCTGTGATTGGTTGCTATGAGCAACAGTTTTCCTTGTAGACAGTTGTGGTAACTGAGGTCTATTATTCTTATCATTTCTATGGTGTTATGGTCCTTCTGTAAAGCTGGAAATAACACAATTTATTACCGTGCCGACACAGACCACCCTCTGACACAGACTGCAGGGGGTGCCCAGGGGGAGTCCAGTATCACACAGGATAGGATTAGATACACAGCTCAGCAGACAGTATCGCACAGGATAGGATTAGATAAATGGCTCAGCAGACAGTATCACACAGGATAGGATTAGATACACGGCTCAGCAGATAGTATCACACAGGATAGGATTAGATACACGGCTCAGCAGATAGTATCACAAAGGATAGGATTAGATACACGGCTCAGCAGATAGTATCACACAGGATAGGATTAGAAACATGGCTCAGCAGACAGTATCACACAGGATAGGATTAGAAACATGGCTCAGCAGACAGTATCACACAGGATAGGATTAGCTACACAGCTCAGCAGACAGTATCACACAGGATAGGATTAGATACACGGGTTCAGCAGACAATAACACACAGGAGAGGATTAGATACACGGCTCAGCAGACAGTATCACACAGGAGAGGATTAGATACACGGCTCAGCAGACTGTATTACACATGATAGGATTAGCTACACAGCTCAGCAGACAGTATCACACAGGATAGGATTAGATACACGGGTTCAGCAGACAATAACACACAGGAGAGGATTAGATACACGGCTCAGCAGACAGTATTACACAGGAGAGGATTAGATACACGGCTCAGCAGTCAGTATCACACAGGATAGGATTAGAGACACGGTTCAGCAGACAGTATCACACAGGAGAGGATTAGATACACGGCTCAGCAGTCAGTATCACACAGGATAGGATTAGATACACGGTTCAGCAGTCAGTATCACACAGGATAGGATTAGATACACAGCTCAGCACACAGTATCACACAGGATAGGATTAGATACACGGTTCAGCAGTCAGTATCACACAGGATAGGATTAGATACACGATTCAGCAGTCAGTATCACACAGGATAGGATTAGATACACACGGCTCAGCAGACAGTAACACAGGATAGGATTAGATACACAGATCAACAGACAGTAACACACAGGATAGGATTAGATACACAGCTCAGCAGCCAGTATCACACAGGATAGGATTCGATACACGGCTCAGCAGACAGTATCACACAGGATAGGATTAGATACAGAGGTCAGCAGACAGTATCACACAGGATAGGATTAGATACATGGCTCAGCAGACAATAACACACAAGGAGAGGATTAGATACACGGCTCAGGAGACAGTATCACACAGGAGAGGATTAGATACACAGCTCAGGAGACAGTATCACACAGGATAGGATTAGATACACAGATCAGCAGTTAGTAACACAGGATATGATTAGATACACGGCTCAGCAACAGGATTTTCTAAAGGAGAGGACATTTTCATTCCAAGAATTCCACTCATTCCATCTGATTTTCCTTTTGATTTTAAACGCCTCCAGTTTCCACTTCGACCGGCATTTGCAATATCCGTTCACAAGGCTCAGGGACAGTCCTTGAAAGTAATAGGGATCGATTTGCAATCGCCATGCTTTTCTCATGGTCAACTTTACGTGGCCTGTTCAAGAGTTGGTACTGCCAAAAATCTGTTCATCTTTGCACCGAAAGGAAAAAACAAAAATGATGTTTATCAAAATGCTCTTGAATGAGTTGAAAATAAAATACTATCAATACTTGGGTAATCGTTTAGTTAATTTGTGTTTCAAACCTGTAGTGTTGAATATATGATGTGAAATGTTTTTATGTGCAATATAATCATTATAATTCGTCATAACTAACCTCAGTTAGTAACTATGCCCGTGCAAATCCGGGCTCTTCAACTGGTATATATATATATATATATATATATATATATATATATATATGTACAGGGTGAGCCATTTATATCGATACACCTAAATAAAATGGGAATGCTTGTTGATATCAACTTCCTGTTTGTGGCACATTAGTATATGGGAGGGGGAAAACTTTTCAAGATGGGTGGTGACCATGGTGGCCATTTTGAAGTCGGCCATTTTGGATCCAACTTTATTTTTTTCAATGGGAAGAGGGTCACGTGACACATCAAACTTATTGAGAATTTTACAAGAAAAACAATGATGTGCTTGGTTATAAAGTAACTTTATTCTTTCATGAGTTATTTACAAGTTTATGATCACTTCTAAAATGTGTTCAAAGTGCTGCCCATTGTGTTGGATTGTCAATGCAACCCCCTTCTCCCGCTCTTGACACACTGATAGCAACACCGCAGAAGAAATGCTAGCACAGGCTTCCAGTATCCGTTGTTTCAGATGCTGCACATGTCGTATCTGAAGGCAATTGTCTATGTTGTGAAGATACAATAATGCTGGTCACTGTCTCACATATCCCCCCCATTCAAACTTGTGGGGTTGAACACTTGTCATACACTAGGGGTCTCAAGACAGGTCGCGCACGTTAACTTGCCCTACCAGTCGAGAGAACCATCTCAGTCAATTTTGAGAGTCATTCAGCGTCATACCCTTGTTAGGCCTCCCCCTCCCCCAGCGGTCAATATGTAGGCCTTGAGCTTTGGCCCTTGATTCACAGTCTGTCTGTGAGCTGCCCTCCCAGGGCCTTGGGGGTACTCGGATCCAAGCCCATTCACTTCTATGGGGGATGTCACGGCAACGCAGCTTGGTCCGTGGCCCTGGGCGCTCACCCTTTAATGTGGGATATTTACAAGGGAATTGAATGTTGGTATGGGGATTCGTGACGCCACCTGTGGTACCTGGTCAGGGTGACCAGCGCTGCAGTGCAGATCCACTGAAGGGTTGGTGTTGTGCAGCTATAGGTGTTAAGCCTCCCACAGGTGAGGCTGAGTCCTTCAGGGCAGATAGTTATATGGGGAAGCAGGACAGAGGGGAACCCGGCAGTTAGAGGTCCGAAATAGGACACACACAGAAGTCACTTTGGTACCTTTACTGAAGATGTTGCAGGCACATCCCGGAGCGCTGTAGGGTGAAGGGTGCACATTCAGAGTCTCCCACTGAGTAGGTGTGTGGCCTCCTGTTCCTTGCCTTTCTGCAATGAAGTCCTGGCCTGCATGTAGCTGGGCCTAATTTAGTCTCCGTCTTGCACCTGGCTGACCTTGTGATTGGACCTTCTCTGAAAGGACACGGTCTCTGATGGCGGATTCTGCCGGACTCCGTCCTCCTGATCCTGCTACGTATCAGCTCTGTGGTTCTCCTGGGACTTGTAGTCCTCCAGGAACTCCGGTGTTCTCCTAATGGGTCGTGGAGATCCCTATAGGCTCGGACCCCGGCGTCCGGTAAATACTTGTTGAGGTGAGCTATAAAGGCTCCTCTGCCTCTTTCACTTCTCTTTCCACTCGCCTTCGGCCTACCCAGGCCCTCACACGATTACACACACGGGCAGTTGGTGGGCCACCTCTTCGCCGCTCTCTGAGCGTAGGCACGCTCCTGGCTCTCAACTTGAGCTCTGGAGTCCCTTGCTGCAAACTCCACTCGTCTGCTCTGTCTGCAGACTACTCGCTTGTTTCAGCTCTGACTAGACTGGAGTGGATTCAGTTCCACTTTACTAGCCTCCACTTTGCTGAACTGAACTGCTCTGCAGTCTCTCTAATCTGACTGAACTTCACCTTACTGCAGACTGCAGCCTTCAGACTGACTGACTGAGCTGCAGTCCCTCAAATCTGAGCTCTCTTTCCTGTCTTCACCCTCCTTTTATATGACTATCGGAGCTCCCTCTGGTGGTCTTAGGGATGGGTGAAGGTGTGTGAATGTATATTGAGACCTCTAGTGGTGAATTCCTTCAATGCACCCTTCTGGGAGATATGAATCCAGACGCAGCTGGGCTCCACATCTATGTCACCAGACCCTTTTTAGTCTCCACATTTCTCAAGTACACCCCTTCACCTGACCTTTCTCTCCATGGCCGCCTCCAACATTTGATGCAGTCATGAGACCCACTTACAGTCGAGCCTACTGTCTGGTCTGAGTCTGACCCATCTAGTACGTCACAGAGGCTACTGCCAGGTCCCTCAGCCTTGTACTGAGAGTAGAACTGCCACTTGCAGATTCTCGGCATCCTTGTCTTGCTGAGTTACCAAGGTCTCTTCTTGCTGGATGTCTTTGGCTGTACACAATTCGATTATTTGAAGGGCCCCTTCTGTTCCCTTTACCTAGGGTTGAAGGTGTCCACCATCTTATGTCCTGCAGGTGTTTATTAATCTGCAGTCTATCCAATCTTAGCTGCTCTATCTCCCTTAGGTATGTCACCCGAAATTCAAGGAGCATTCGGATATTCCTCAAGCTTTCCATTGAGCCAACAATGACGAATGAAACCATCCCATCTTCACCAGCTACCTGGGCTTCCCCATCAGCTGGAATCCTCACTCTCACCTCACCGGATCTATTCACGATTTCCTGCATCACTTTTCCAAGTCTCCCAATGACTTTCTTCACCAGATTTCTGGGCACTTGAACAATGTCTTCCACAAAGCACAGCCGACTTTGAGCCTTCCTCGCATGCTCCAGACGTCAAGCGGCTTCCTTATTCCTCAACAGGATCGTCTGTTTTGTGCGGAGGCATTGTAGGTGCATGTCCCTCAGGATAGCCACCCGCTTAACTGTGACTTCCCTAGTCGACAGTATGACCAACTGCTGAGTCTCTGGTGCCCAGCACACACTACACGCTTCTACTGCCTTTCTAAAGGCCTCATGCACATCCTCACTGGCACATGTGTCATGTAAGTCTTCGGGTACCTCTATCACGCACTTGAAGAGCGAAGTCTCACTCTGTTCATGACAGACCGCTCCCGCTTTGCCTTGGACATTTCCATCAAGACATCTGCCCTGTCCGGGTGATTGTCTTGTTCAGCTCTTAGCGCAAATTCCTCCTGAGCTTTACACTTCAAGACCCCTCGCTAAGATGAGCATTTTCAGCTCCGCCTTGTTACCACTCTTGCAGAAGTCCTCTTAATGCTTCTCTGAGCGCCTCCATATCTTCCCATATGGCTTTGTTCAAGGTTTGACACGTTGACAGTTGACCTCTGAGCTCAGAGACTTCCTTCTCCTGCTCATCAACTCTGTGCTCAACCGCTTGTCTCAGGACCCTTTCTCGTTCAACATGCTCTTTTACAGTCTCTTTAAGCATCTCTATTCGGTGATCTTGTTCTCTTTTGGCCAACACGGGTCGCACCATAACTTCTTTAATTATATTTTCAGATGGGCCATCTTGCCCACCCACACACTCCCGATTCAAAGTTCTAACTGTTCCTTCAACAGGTTCCACTTTCTCTTGGGTCTTCTGTCCCCCATCTTCGACCACCTCTAATGTCTCTGCTGGGCTCCCTGAAGAATCCAGACTCCAAAACCAAATTTTCCTCAGCTTTCTGTTCTTGTGCTTCCTTCTCGCCAATCTGAGCTTTGACTGCCGAGAGTTCAGACTCCAGGCGACGCACCTGATCCAGATGCACGGAGTTGGCGGCTTCCACACTCGACACCTTCAACCTTTCTTGAGGCTCTGCCCGGTCACCCTTAGGTACCTCTCGACTGTCTGGAACCTCAGAGAACTCCACACTCCCCAGCTCTTCAGCATCAGGTTCTCTGGAGCCTGCACCATACTCAACCATTTCACCCCTCCCTGTCACTGCAGACGTGGGTCTATTACAAGTCTGTTCTCCGTGTCCTTCATAGATTCTTGCTCCACCAGCGCTCTCCAGGATTTTTTCTCCTTTAGCGCCACCAACTGACCCACCATCAGCTGCTTGCTCTGAAACTGAAGAGGACAGCCACACCATCTTCTTGTCTGGCTCCGTCGTCCTGACTTCACCTTGTGGAGCATTGTCGTTACACTGTGTCGGTGCTTCTGACAGCACACTATTGTACTCAGCCCTAGTGATTGCTACTGGCAATGACACGTCACCTTCCTTCCCCACCATTTTCCTTGGTCATGCCAAACTTAGGTGTAATGTATGTAGTACAGTTCATATAGCGTCTTGTGCTTGGGTGCGATGAACATACATGAGACACAGGTTTGATATAGAAAAGTCCTGTATTACTTCATACAAGTTGGCAGAAATAGTCACACAGTTTGCAGACACAGAAACAGGAGACACAGCAGGCCAGAGTAATCCAAGCTCAGCAATCACTCTCCAATACAGATTCAGGATCTTCTTCTCTGTTACCGTAAGTCCATGCAAACGTGGGTCTTTCAAAGAGCAGGGTTCAGAGTCCACAAGTGCTTCAGAGTTCCTCAGTAGGAATAGCTGGAGTACAAGGTCCAAGGCTTACAGGAGTCAAGTCACAGGTTCACTGCAGGCTAGATTCTGAAGCACTGATTGCTCAGCTGTGGCTGCTTAAGAAGCAAAGGAGAGAATCAGGGCGGGAACATGCAAGCTGGAAACTCCATTTTGACTGAGGGCAAGATAGCTGCAGCAAGACAGAAAGTAAAATGGCTGACGAACAAACTGAGTTTCAGGAATATATACATAGAACCTTACATTACTCCCCCCTTAAGGACAACCTCCGGATGACCTCAGACCAGGCTTGTGTGGGTACCTCTGATGAAACTGACGGAGCAAGCGAGGAGCATTAACGTTATTGACCGGTTCCCATGAGTTGTCCTCCACTGGGTAGCCCTGCCATTTAATCAGATATTGTAACTGATTTCTATACAACCTGGAATCTAAAATCCTTTCCACCACAAATTCTTCCTGACCATCGACTAGCACTGGGTCAGGGCAAGGAGAGGAACGTCCAGGAAACGTATTGGGTGTCGCAGCCTTTAGTAGGGATACATGAAAGACAGGGTGGATTCTCATAGTTCTGGGCAGTTGAAGACGACAAGCAACGGCACTTATAATTTTACTGATTTTATAGGGTCCAATGTACTTATGTCCCAACTTAGACGATGGAATCCTTAACTTAAGATTTCTGGTTGACAGCCAGACCAAGTCTCCTACCTTGAAAGCTGGTGCAGGTTTACGAAATTTATCTGCTGCTTTCTTGTACCTTTCTTGAGCCGATTCCAGATTTTCCTTTAGAAGATCCATATTCTTCTGTAAAGACGTGATTCTTTCAGCCACTGCTGGTAAAGGCGTTTCTATGGGAAATCGTGGTAGAATGTTAGGATGATAACCTAGATTAGAGTAAAAAGGAGACTGTTTAGTGGAGGCACTCTGAGAGTTGTTATACGAGAACTCAGCTAATGGAAGTAGATCCACCCAATCATCCTGTAGGTGGCAGATAAAGCAGCGGAGATACTGCTCCAGGGTTTGATTGGTTCGTTCGGTCTGTCCATTAGTCTGGAGATGAAAAGCAGAAGAAAGGTTTACTTTATTTACTAATGTCCAATGCTGCACAGAAATTTTGCCAAAACCTAGAAGTGAATTGCACCCCTCGATCCGAAATAACCTCATCCGGTACTCCATGTAAGCGAAACACATCTTTAATCATCAAATCTGATGTCTGTTTTGCAGTGGGTAAGCCGACACAAGGGATAAAATGAGCTGCCTTTGTTAGACGGTCAACCACCACTAGAATGGTGTTCTTCCCCTGAGAGGTTGGTAACTCCACAATGAAGTCCATAGAAATGGATCCCCACGGGCGGGACGGGGTGGGAAGAGGCTGTAACAGACCAGTTGGTGAGGAGCGAGGTGTTTTGCATCTTGCACAGACCTCACATGAAGTGACATAATTCAAAACATCCTTCCTGCAAGTGGGCCACCAAAAGAAACGAGATAGAAATTCCTGTGTCTTTAGAATTCCTCTATCTCCAGCTATCTTGGAATCGTGAATGAGTTGCAATACTCTCAATCTGACTGTTTCAGGAATATACAGGCGTTGTCCCTGAATCCACACACCATTCTTAAAGACAAGACTTACGTCCCTTGGGGGTTGTGCCAAAAAGGAATCCGCATGGTATGCTTCCTTGATGTCCTTAAGTAGGTCTTGATTATGAATTACTCCTAGGAATCTAGAGTCAGGAAGAATAGTCTTAGGAGGAGTAATTGGACGTGTCTCTGCTGAGTAAATCCTAGAGAGTGCATCAGCCTTTCCATTGCGCGATCCTGGTCTATAAGAGATGATAAAATTAAATTGGTTTAAGAAAAGATTCCAGCGAGCCTGGCGAGGAGTCAGGCACTTAGCCGACCTGATAAACTCAAGGTTACGATGGTCTGTCAGGACGACTATTTGCTGTGCAGCTCCCTGAAGAAGGTGTCTCCATTCTTTGAAGGCGGCAATAATGGCCAACAACTCTCTATTGCCCACATCGTAGTTCCTCTCAGCCGAAGACAACTGCTGGGAAAAGAAGGCACAGGGATGCAAGACATTCTTCTCACCTGTTCTCTGAGAGAGTATAGCTCCAACGGCACAGTCTGAAGCATCCACCTCTATTATGAAGGCAAGCTCGGGGTTGGGATGTACTAGGATAGGTGCAGTGGTAAATTTATCTTTTAGACGGGAAAATGCTTCCTGGGCTTGGGGAGTCCAGGAAAACCTAGACTCTTTCCGGGTAAGTTGAGTGATAGGTGACACTACCTCAGAGAAATTTCTAATGAAACGTCTATAGAAGTTGGCAAACCCGATGAAGCGCTGTACCTCCTTCACATTTCTAGGACTTGGCCAATCCTTGATGGCTTGGGTTTTGCTTCCATCCATACTAATTCTTTGTGTAGACAGTACATACCCCAGAAATTGAATTTCGGTCCTATGGAATTCACACTTTTCAAGTTTGATGTAAAGATGATTTTGTCTTAGACGTTCCAAGACCATTCTCACATGTCCATGATGTTCCTCTGTGGAGTTAGAAAAAATTAGAATATCATCCAAATAAATTACCACAAATGTATCTAGGAGATCCCTGAAGATGTCATTCACCAAGTGTTGGAAAGTGGCTGGGGCAGTACTCAGACCAAAAGGCATAACTAGATATTCAAAGTGTCCATAGCGTGACCTGAATGCAGTCTTCCATTCATCCCCAGGTCTAATACGGACTAAGTTATAGGCCCCACGAAGATCTAGTTTAGAAAAAATTTTGGCATGTCGCACTCTCTCCAATAACTCAGGGATTAAAGGCAATGGATAACGGTTTCTAATAGTAACCTTATTGAGTTCCCTATAGTCTACGCATGGTCTCAGAGATCCATCTTTCTTCTTTACAAAGAAGATGGGTGCACCTGCAGGAGATGAAGAGGGGCGTATGAAGCCCTTGGCTAGATTTTCATCTATGTAATCCTTTAAAGCCTTTAGCTCGGGCCCCGCCAGGGGGTAGATCTTACCAAAAGGTATCTCTGCTCCAGGCAATAATTCAATTGGACAATCATATGGACGGTGAGGAGGAAGCTGGTCAGCGTTCTTCTTGTCACATAAATCCACATAGTCCTGGTATACAGCTGGTAGTTCAGGGACTGACATGATTCCTTTAGGAACAGAGCAAGCTGAAACTTTTGGACTCATCTGTTTCTCTGGAAAGTGTAATTCCTTGGTCTCCCAGTTAATGGTAGGATTCTGAGCCTGCAGCCATGGTAGCCCTAGAATAATGGGAAAGTGGGGAGAAGAGATAAGCAAAAAGGACAATTTCTCTTGATGATCTTTACCCATAAGAACCCTCAAAGGCTCTGTTTCCTGATCCACTGGTCCAGAGGTCAGCAGGGAGCCATCCACAGTTTCCATCTGTACTGGAGTAGCCTTCTTCACTGAACGTATTCCCTGTTTCAGAGCAAAGGAGACATCCATAAAATTTCCACTTGCCCCTGAGTCGATCATAGCAGAGCTAGACACCCAAGCTGAGTCAACCCAGAGTTTGATGGAAAGAAAGCAATGAGAATTGTTTTTCTTACAACTCAGCTGGGACACCGCTGAGGAAACTTGGAAAATGGCAGCGTTTACACAGTCAACGTCCTCAGAGGTAACGGAGTTTAAGTCCGAGAAATCAAGATCTGTTGCTGCAGATCTCTCTGGAGCCTGAGGCTCGGACCTGACAGATCCCCTCTCGCAACACTCACAATGAATGAGTGCTGCAGTAGTCTTACGAGAACGGCTGGGGCAGTTTATAATGAAGTGCCCTGACTTACCACAATAGAAACATAGATTCTCCTTAAAACGATGTTCCTTGCGTGCATCACTAACCCGTCGTTGTAAAGAGTCTACCTGCATGGGTTCAGGTTCAGGTTCCCGTGTAATCCTACTCAAAGGTTCCTTAGCTGGAGAGGAAGGTAGGAAAAGGTTAGTACGATTGCTTTCGAACCATCTCTCTTGCCTGCGTTCAGTCAGACGAGTATCAATACGGATGCAGTAGTTAATAAAGTCTCCTAACGCAGTGGGGGGTCGGCACGAGCAAGTTCATCCTTAATCAGTGGAGATAACCCCTTTCGAAAAATAGATTTTTTGGCGGAACTGTCCCAGGTGGTATCAAGGGCCCATCTCCTGAAATCCAAGGCATATTCAGCTACCAAGTGCTTACCTTGGCGCAAAGCTAACATGGCTGCTTCAGCTGTTGCACCTCGATTGGGGTCATCAAACACCTGCCCCATGGCTGAAATAAAATCATCAAGGTGATTCAAACAATCATCCTCAGTCTCAATCAGAGGGTTTGCCCACATTAAAGCCTTGTTGGTAAGCAACATAATTATAGTAAGCACCTTAGATCGTTCAGTGGGAAATTGTGAAGCATGTGCAGAAAAAAAAAGATTGCATTGATTAATAAATCCCCTGAATTTCTCACGTTCACCGCCAAAACGAAAAGGGGGCAACTTGGGAATCCCAGCACTCGGGGCTACGGCAGGAGCCTGGACTCGCCCTCTAGAACCTCAATCCTGGCTCGCAAATCCTGGGTAGTCTGTCCAACCACTTGCAAATTGTGATTATTGAGGTCCTGTAGATTTGTAAAACGGGTCTTTATATTCTGCAAATCTGCAAGGATATTATCAGTCACTCCGCAAAGTTCCTTTATGCGGGCCTCCATTTTCCAGATCTTTTAAGACAGGATTACTGGAAAAAGAGGAGAGAAAAAAACAATAGTGTTCACCTGTGGCAACACTGCAGAGAGAAAAAAAAATTAAGGGAACTGCTCACCTGGAATGGTTGTGAGAAGTCACAACCACTATCATCACAGAAAGTTTCAACCAGACATCTGATATCCAGAGTTACAGCAGACAAAAAAGAGAAAAGAAAGGAAAAAAAAAAAAAAAACAATAGTGTTTACCTGTGGTAACACTGCAAAAAGAAAAAACTTAAGGGAATTGCTCACCTGGAATGGTTGTGAGAAGTCACAACCACTGTCATCACGGAAAGTACAACCGGACGTCTGATATCCACAGTACAGCAGACACAGCCTTCCAGACCAGCAGACACTAACGTTTTGGCTTCAGAATCTTGTAATGTATGTAGTACAGTTCATATAGCGTCTTGTGCTTGGGTGCGATGAACATACATGAGACACAGGTTTGATATAGAAAAGTCCTGTATTACTTCATACAAGTTGGCAGAAATAGTCACACAGTTTGCAGACACAGAAACAGGAGACACAGCAGGCCAGAGTAATCCAAGCTCAGCAATCACTCTCCAATACAGATTCAGGATCTTCTTCTCTGTTACCGTAAGTCCATGCAAACGTGGGTCTTTCAAAGAGCAGGGTTCAGAGTCCACAAGTGCTTCAGAGTTCCTCAGTAGGAATAGCTGGAGTACAAGGTCCAAGGCTTACAGGAGTCAAGTCACAGGTTCACTGCAGGCTAGATTCTGAAGCACTGATTGCTCAGCTGTGGCTGCTTAAGAAGCAAAGGAGAGAATCAGGGCGGGAACATGCAAGCTGGAAACTCCATTTTGACTGAGGGCAAGATAGCTGCAGCAAGACAGAAAGTAAAATGGCTGACGAACAAACTGAGTTTCAGGAATATATACATAGAACCTTACATTAGGACTGTCAACTCTAGGGGGCGCATTCTCCACATTATTACCTCCTATACACATTAATTCTACAGACACTTTTCCCTTTAACCACCAGTCCCACAGGGCTTCCAAGTCCCCATCTATTACCATAGGATACAGCAAGTCCGGGACTACACCCACTTCATGGTACATGGAAACTTCAGCCGCTGTCAAAGGCTGTCAAAAGGCTTTTAACGTCCTCACATGCCCCACTTACTTTCGTCTTTGTCCCAGTCAACATAGAACGTTCAGGAGGGGTCCTTAGTAAAGACATTCCACTCCCCGGGTCTATCAGTCCCATCACACATTCTCTATCCAACCAGAAGGGACACTGTCATGATGCCTCATTGGACGAGCAATCCACAGAAGAGCATGGACCTGCATAGCATGAACTCCACTGTTCTCAGCTACAGTCCAATGGCGCATTCGCCGCAGCCCCTTTTTTGGCCACCACCCCTATTTTGGTTACTGCCCCCTTTTGGGACTTCACCCTCTTTAGGGTCACTGCCCCTTTTGGGACTCCACCCCCTTCTGGGCAACCATCCCTGTGTGGGTCACCGCCCCTTTGGGGACTATATCCCTTTTTTTGGGCAACCATCCCTGTTTGAGTTAACGCCCCCTTTTGGGACTCCACCCCTTTTTGGGTAACCATCCCTGTTTGGGTCACCACCCCCTTTTTTGGGACACCACCCCTTTTAGGGACACCACCCCTCTCTGGGGTACACTCCGTAGACTCCCCCATGGCCTCCTCAGGCCCCAGTTCACACAGTACACCATTATTTCGCTGGGTTTGCACTGGCCGTTTAAGAGTTTGTACATCCTGGATCACCGATGTCCTCTTACAGTATGACACCTCACCAGCTCCTGTTGGCACTGCCACAGCTCTGCAAGGCTTCGCCAGGCTCTGTCCTTCTCCGCACGGTTCTGTACAGCAAGGCTCCGCACTGCTCAGCACGGCTCTGCACGGCTCTGCAATGCTCTGCACCTCTCTGCACCGCTCTGCCAAGGCGGCTCTGCGGATCTCTGTTGTGAATGTGTTAGAAATTAATTCTGAGCAGAAGCTCCCTCTGGTGGTTACAAACAGTACTGAACCATTCAATGAAGATTATGAAGATTGGCAATCAGGAGTTACAGACTGGTCTTATATAAGGGAGGTTCCTTCCCATCAGGGTTGCCGGTGATCAATTGTTCTTGTCTCAACTTTGGTTCCTGGTTCACTTGGAAGCTTGCTGAGTCTTGCCTGCATCTTCTGCTAACAGATAAGATATTTTCTGCTTTTATTTTTGTGCTTGCTTTTTGCATTTTTTCCTGCACTTCTGTGGAGGTCAGCCAGGTCCCCTCCGGGGGCTTGTGCTCCTCTCGGTTTATCTGAGCCACTGTTGTTTGTTCATTTGCCTTTTCCAGTTTTTTCAGTGGCTGCGGCTTAGTTTTGTTACACCAGAGAACTAATTTAGGTGGTAGAGGTCGTGTGATCTCAGGTGTTTTTGCAATTAGTAGAGTTGGTATTTTTTTAGGGTTTTTTGGATTGCAGTAAGTGTCCTTCCTATCCTTTTCTTTCTAGGAAGATTGGGCCCCAACGTTTGCTCATTCTATTTTCTGTCTGTGTCTGTATTTCCTCTTGTCTAACCGCCATTACATGTTTGGGGGCTTCCTATGTTCTTTGGGGATCTGCTCCGGGGCAGATAGCTTTCCTCTTTCTATCTTTAGGTGTAGTTAGCCTCTCAGGCTGTGACGAGGCGTCTAGGACCAACGTAGGTTCGCTCCACGGCTGCCTTTAGTTGTGGTGGTTAGTCAGGGTACTGCAATCCAGTAGATTCCAACCTCTCTGGTGTATTGTCGTTTTTGCCTGCTCTCCTCAGCTACCAAATCATAACAGTATCACCGGCCAAACTGAAAATTATATGGTACTCACAGAAGGGAAAAATAGTGTGAAAAAAAAAAAAAAGTTGTCAGAGTTGTCAGAGATTTTTTTTTTTTTTCTGTTTGTTGCATTTTTTTTTCCCTCTTTTTCTCTGGGTGCTGAGGATTTTTTTTTTCTCTCAATGGAGTTTGCACAGTTGTCTGGCCGTGTGGATCAGCTTGCCACTGAAGTTCGGAGTATTGCTACCTATCTTGCAGGGTTGCCGGTTGTGGAACCTAGGATCCCCATGCCAGATTTGTTTTTAGGGGATCGAGCTAAATTTCTGAATTTCAAAAATAACTGTAAGTTGTTTTTTGCCTTGTAACCTAAGTCCTCAGGGAATGCAGCACAGCAGGTTCAAATTGTCATCTCTCTCCTGCGCGGCGATCCTCAGGATTGGGCTTTTTCCCTGACACCTGGGGACCCTGTTTTGAGTAATGTTGATGCATTTTTTCTGGCTCTGGGGTTATTGTACGATGAACCTAATGTCACTGATCAAGCTGAAAAAACCTTGTTGGCATTAAATCAGGGGCTTGAGGACGCTGAGTTATACTGTCAGAAATTCCGAAAGTGGGCAGTCCTGACCAAATGGAATGATGATGCTTTGGCAGCCCTTTTTCGGAAGGGTCTGTCAGAGAATGTAAAAGATGTTATGGTGGGTTTCCCTGCTCCCTCTGGTCTCAATGATTCTATGTCATTAGCGATTCAAATTGACAGACGTTTGCGTGAGCGTAGAGGTATGCGTGGAATAGTGTTGCCTTGTGAACCAGCTTCTGAACCCATGCAGTGTGATAGAGTGGCTTCTGGGGCACAGCGTCATGAGTTTCGAAAATGCAATGGGTTATGTTTATACTATGGTGACGCCTCTCATGCTATTTCAGTCTGCCCTAAGCGGGGAAGACGTTTTGCACGCTAGTTGTCTTGGGTAGTGTTCAGACTAAATTTCTGTTGACTGGTACCCTGATTTGCTCCCTGTCCACATTTTCTGCTCAGGCTTTTGTTGATTCGGGAGCAGCTATTAACCTGATGGATTTTGATTTTGCTAAACGTTGTGGGTTTCCCTTGATACCCCTACGGAAGTCTATTCCCCTACTGGGGATTGATTCTACCCCTTTGGCTGAGCATAAACCCCAGTTCTCTACTCAGGTGATAATGAGGGTTGAACCTGATCATCAGGAGAGTTGCAAATTTTTGGTGCTGTATAATCTGCATGACATTATTGTACTAGGTTTCCCTTGGTTACAGTCTCATAATCCTGTTTTGGATTGGAAATCTGTGTCTGTAACCAGTTGGGGCTGCCAATGTGTTAATGCCAACACTCCTGTTTTTTCTGCCTCTCCCAGGCTCAGGATGTTCCTGACTTTTTGACTGATTTTTCTGATGTGTTTAGCGAAAGTAAATCTGCATCCTTGCCCCCCATAGGAGCTATGACTGCGCTATTGAATTAGTGCCTGGTAGTAAATTCCCTAAAGGTCGCCTTTTTAACTTGTCTGTACCTGAACATGACGCTATGCGGTCTTATATCAAGGAGTCATTGGAGAAGGGTCATATCAGACCATCCTCTTCACCCTTGGGTGCCGGTTTTTTCTTTGTGGCCAAAAAGGATAGTTCATTAAGGCCGTGTATTATCGTCTCTTGAACAATATCACTGTGAAATATCAATATCCGTTACCCTTGATTTCTGACCTGTTTTCCAGGGTGAAAAGTGCTACTTGGTTTACCAAGCTTGACCTCAGAGGGGCGTATAACCTTATTCGCATTAAGCACGGGGATGAATGGAAGACGGCATTTAATACCCCAGAGGGGCATTTTGAGTACCTAGTGATGCCCTTTGGCTCACTAATGCTCCTTCCGTCTTCCAGTCCTTCATGAATGACATTTTCAGGGATTTTGTGGATAAAATTCTGATTGTTTATTTGGATGATATCTTGATTTTTTCCAATGACTGGGACTCTCATGTGAAACATGTTCGGACTGTGTTCCAGATTTTGAGAGAGAATGCTCTGTATGTGAAGGGATCAAAGTGTCTTTTTGGCGTACAGAGGATCTCATTTCTGGGATTCATTTTGTCCCATCTGTTATTGAAATGGACCCGGTCAAGGTTCAGGCCATCTGTGATTGGGTCCAACCTACTTCATTAAAGGCTCTTCAGAGATTCTTAGGTTTTGCCAATTTTTATCGTAAATTTATTGGTAATTTCTCTGCTATTGTTAAACCATTGACTGATTTGACCAAAATGGGTTCTGATGTGGTGAATTGGCCTCCTGAGGCAGTCTCTGCATTTCAGGAACTTAAGCAGAGATTCACTTCTGCTCCTGTTCTACGGCAGCCTGATGTTTCTCTGCCATTTCAGGTGGAGGTTGATGCCTCTGAAATTGGGGCAGGTGCCGTTTTGTCCCAAAGAGATCCAGAGACCTCTAAAAGTAACCCTTGTGCCTTTTTCTCTCGAAAATTTTCTCCAACTGAACGTAATTATGACGTGGGTAATCGGGAGTTATTGGCCATGAAGTGGGCTTTTGAAGAGTGGAGACATTGGCTGGAGGGAGCCAAACATCAGGTGGTGGTCCTCACGGACCATAAGAATCTGGTTTATCTGGAATCAGCCAAGCGACTTAATCCTAGACAGGCCAGGTGGGCCTTGTTTTTCACACGTTTTAATTTTGTGGTTTCCTTTCTTCCTGGCACTAAGAATGTTAAGGCGGATGCCCTCTCGAGGAGTTTCCTTGCGGACTCTCCTGAGTTATCTGATCCTGCTGTTATTTTGAAAGAGGGTGTAGTTCTTTCCGCCATCTCGCCCAATTTGAACTGGCTCTGGAAGGGTGTCAGGAGGATAAACCCGAGCGCTGCCCTATTGGGAAATTGTTTGTCCCAGACCGGTAGAAAAAGAGTGTGATGTCTGAGATTCATTGTTCCGCGTTGGCCGGTCATCCCGGAATTTTTGGTACCAGAGACTTGGTTAGTCGGTCCTTTTGGTGGCCTACTTTGTCTCGTGACGTCAGGGAGTTTGTGCAGTCCTGCGGGACTTGCTCTCGCTCCAAGCCTTGCTCTCGCTCTAGTGGTTTGTTGATGCCATTGCCTGTGCCCAAGAGACCATGGACCCATATCTCTATGGATTTCATTTCTGACCTCCCTGTTTCTCAAGAATGACCGTTATCTGGGTGATTTGTGATAGGTTTTCCAAAATGATACATCTTGTGCCATTACCTAAGTTGCCTTCCTCCTCCGAATTGGTGCCTTTGTTCCTTCAGCACGTGGTTCGGTTACACGGCATTCCTGAGAACATTGTGTCTGACAGAGGAGTCCAGTTTGTTTCCAGATTTTGGAGGACTTTTTGTTCTAAACTTGGTGTTCAATTGTCTTTCTCCTCGGCTTTTCATCCTCAGACCAATGGACAAACTGAGAGAACAAACAGACATTGGAGACTTATCTGAGATGCTTTGTGTCTGCTGATCAAGATGACTGGGTCTCTTTTTTGCCTTTGGCTGAGTTTGCTCTTAATAATAGGGCTAGCTCTGCCACTTTGATGTCTCCATTTTTCTGCAATTTTGGGTTTCGCCCTCGATTTTCTTCGGGACAGACGGAGGCTTCTGTCTGTCCAGGTGTTGACTCTGTTGTGGAGCGTATGCAGCAGATTTGGGACCAGGTAGTGGAGAGGTTGTCCCTCTCTCAGGAGAGGGCCCAGCGGTTTGCCAACTGGCATAGGACTGATGGTCCTCGGTTTGAAGTGGGGGACTTGGTCTGGTTGTCCTCAAGAAATATCCCTATGAGAGTTGCATCTCCTTAGATTAAGCCTAGGTTCATTGGACCTTATAAGATCATGGAGATTCTTAATCCTGTTTCCTTTCGTTTACTTCTTCCAGGGACATTTAAGATCCATAACGTGTTCCACAAGTCCTTGTTGAAGAGGTTTGTCGAGCCAGTGGTTCCTATGGCTGCGCCTCCTGACCCTGTTTGGGTTGAGGGCAATCTGGAGTATGTGGTTGAGAAAATATTGGATTCTCGTTTTTCTAGACGGAAACTCCAGTATTTGGTTAAGTGGAGAGGTTATGGTCAGGAGGACAATTCTTGGGTGTTTGCTTCGGACATCCATGCTAGGAGACTGATCCGTGCGTATCACAGAGCTCATCCTGACCGACCTGGTTGCCCAAATGAGGGTACCCTCCTCAAGGGGGGTACTGTTGTGAATGTGTTAGAAATGAATTCTGAGCAGAAGCTCCCTCTGGTGGTTACAAACAGTACTGAACCATTCAATGAAGATTGTGAAGATTGGCAATCAGGAGTTACAGACTGGTCTTATATAAGGGAGGTTCCCTCCCATCAGGGTTGCCGGTGATCAATTGTTCTTGTCTCAACTTTGGTTCCTGGTTCACTTGGAAGCTTGCTGAGTCTTGCCTGCATCTTCTGCTAACAGATAAGATATTTTCTGCTTTTATTTTTGTGCTTGCTTTTTGCATTTTTTCCTGCACTTCTGTGGAGGTCAGCCAGGTCCCCTCCGGGGGCTTGTGCTCCTCTCGGTTTATCTGAGCCACTGTTGTTTGTTCATTTGCCTTTTCCAGTTTTTTCAGTGGCTGCGGCTTAGTTTTGTTACACAAAGAGAACTAATTTAGGTGGTAGAGGTCGTGTGATCTCAGGTGTTTTTGCAATTAGTAGAGTTGGTATTTTTTTAGGGTTTTTGGATTGCAGTAAGTGTCCTTCCTATCCTTTTTTTCTAGGAAGATTGGGCCCCAACGTTTGCTCATTCTATTTTCTGTCTGTGTCTGTATTTCCTCTTGTCTAACCGCCATTACATGTTTGGGGGCTTCCTATGTTCTTTGGGGATCTGCTCCGGGGCAGATAGCTTTCCTCTTTCTATCTTTAGGTGTAGTTAGCCTCTCAGGCTGTGACGAGGCGTCTAGGACCAACGTAGTTACGCTCCACGGCTGCCTTTAGTTGTGGTGGTTAGTCAGGGTACTGCAATTCAGTAGATTCCAACCTCTCTGGTGTATTGCCGTTTTTGCCTGCTCTCCTCAGCTACCAAATCATAACAGACCTCCAAATGAATCTGCGGACCTCCGCACATCTCTGTGGACCTTCAATTGGCTCTACGGAACCCGAAACGGCTCTGCAGACCTCCAGACGGCTCCAGCCAATTTCATAACTCCGCTGAGTTACTGACAGAAGCTTGTAATCTTTGTGGACCCGCCGATCCACAGCAAGCTGTTTTGAAAAATTTTTCCATGGACCGCCGATCCACAGCAATCACCTGCACACGTGCTTCCTGGACCGTTGCCCGCAGTCTAGCAACATATGTAAGATAGCGCTCACTGTATGTGTTGGGGCACACTTACTTTGCAATGGGATAAAGGCACACAGGAACGGTTTTCTCACATAAACAGTCTATTTTGGTTTATTTACAGAGCATAAACCGCTGTAGGCCATGTTGCACATCACAGTCCTAACATATAGTCCACAGCACTTCATAGTACATGGCTTGTAATCACAGTCACTAGACACACTGGACTTCTCACTGTCTAGTTACTGTGGGTGACCGCATGCCAAACATAATAGGCACCAACAGTCTGTTCCAATAGCAGATACTTCTCTACCGTCTCTATAACCGCCTTATCTGGAGTTTCCTTCCTGGAGCTCCGCTCCACACACTGATTAATTGTCAGTCCTCTCTCCTAGGAAAGCTGCCTTACTGGGATCACCGTCCTTGCGACCAGGGCACTCCCAACAGTTCCAGACCCTCAGAAGGTCGGTAGCTTCCCCAACGCAGCGCCGTCACAGACTCTGCACATTCATGGTCTCACCCTGTGCTATTCATGAATCAGGTCCACTTGTAGGACCTTCCAACACGGAGACCATCCAGGTACACGGCTTCACCATGTGCTATTCAGAAATCCGGTCCACTAACGGACCTTCCAACACACAGGCCTTCCAGGTACACGGCCTCTCCATGTGCTATTCAGGAAGTCCGTCCACTCGTGGGACCTTCCAACACACAGGCCTGTCCTCTTGCAGGACCTTAACCTCCAACCATGTGACCAAACCACAGTCACATTATGTAGCTGTAGCCATCCCCATAGGTGGGAGGTATGTGTGGCTAGCCAGTCCCGCCCAGCTCTCCGGCTAACCCTGTAAGCCTCCATTATAAAATAAAACAAGGCTCATAGAACTACAGGTCCCAGAGCAACATTTCTGGCTTACAGCGCAGAGGACCTCCTCCTCTGCGACACATAACAGCCATAATACAATAATGCCAGTCACTGTCTCACTATACATATATATATATATATGTATATATATATATATATATATATATAATATATATATATACATCTTAGTGAGAAGATATAAATATATATTTTTTAAAGATGTGAAGAGACCCAATAGAACTTTTGCTATGGGGCCCTGTGATTGCTATGTACGCCCCTCCTTTCATGGCAGTAATAATGAGGGCAATCTGGCCTGTTGCTCATGGCCCAAGGCTCCAGAGCCCCATTGCCAAATTTCCCTCATTATAAGCAGCATGACGGAAAGGTAGGGGGCCAAAAAACTGTTCTTGCACAGGGGCCCCAAGCTGTCAGTGTTCGCCCCTGAGTATGATTGAAAGGGTTGTCCCATCATCTACGGCAAAAGACTGATAACTTAGACCAGCGGTATTGGTGAAACATTCACCCAAACAGTACATTCTCCAGTGCTGCCACATGAGGCAGCTTTACCTCTGTAACACCTGAGAAGCCCAGTGACAATGAAACCAGCCAGATCAGAAGCTCAGGAGCCAACCATGCGATCTTGAGATCCCAGCTCCAGAGCAGAGCTTACAAGCTCTATTGGACAGAACTTGTAAGCAGAGCAAATGTTCGGCCACTACTGCAGCCTAGCAGCAGTGGCTGGTCACCTAGTCAATGAGTCATAAGCAGCAAAATAAAAAATGACTCTGTTCTTGCTTAATAACAAGAAAATGTCAAAGTTGATTGTTTAACCCTTTAATTATGTTTTTTAAATATAATTACCATTAAAAATTGATTGGAACAGTACGTCACTTTTTTAAATCAGTCTTTTTAATTAGTGGAAGTCAAAACATGGAGCAGTTTTTTTGATAATATTAATTGTGACTCACTTATAGACAGCTCTACTCATTAGTGCTGGGACTGTGAGCTCGTCCTGATCTCAGACGACTGCGTGAAGGATATTTCAAGATTGGATCTCAACCCAAAACTGAACTTTTTGGCTTGAGATTAATTTTATATTCCATTTCAGTAGGGGATAAATAGACACTGTATATTTAGAAAGTTTTTCTTTTCCCTTTCAAGACACTTGTAAGCAGGACGCTGTTCTTGTGGTCTACATTTCCTGAAGGCACTCCCTTTGATTCCTACAGTATGGATGCCTTTTACATGTATTTTGAGATCTCCATTTGCTAACAGCACTTTTCCATATGTACTTTGGTGTGGATTAGATCCATGCTGTTCTCCACTTGCGGCTAGATCTATAATTTTGGATGTAGAGCCTCTGCCCATTTTCATTCTATAATTTATGACATGTTTTTAGAGATCTCGGGTTTGGAGTTTAACATGAAACTTTCGCCCCTAATACAAGTCATAGCCGTCTCTTCTCTGATCTGCAGACTTGGGTTGTAAATTAGTCTTGTTAATGGAATGACGACCAAACTTATGCTATTGAAAATGAGGTGTACTGGACTTAATTATGGCTCCTTCAGTCATCCACTTTTTTACTTGGCTAAAGTACCGTATAAAACAGTTAATCTGTACTTTTCAAGGGACTTTTCCAAACGAGGAGCAGATGAGCTCAGTAGCTTAGGAGTTGGCCAGCACCTCAAGGAAAGGTTCCAAAACATATTTTTCCATGTTTGTATTTGCAGAACTATGTGTGAATATGTCCCTTCATTCATTTTTTGTCTATAAGCTGTATGTTGAAATAATTAGATGTAAATTTACCACCATTTTCTTACTTTTAAGGGGTTGTTGGACGTCCGTTATTTGACTCTCATCTATGAAACAAGATTGAGAGTAGTCACAAAGAGAATATTTTACCCTGGAGGGCTAAACCCATCCATTCATTACATGGATTACTGATTGATTTCAAAGAGTACGGTGTAGTGCTTCACTTCACCTGTGGAGGCACTGCAGGTTGGAAAATTCTCAGCCAATTTTTATAATCACAAAAAGGTTGTTCAGAGATTTCATATACATGATGAATGCCACAGATTCTACAGTTTTAACTCAACAGAAAAACGGGCATAAATAGCTACATCTGCTTTTTATTAAATATACAAGCTAGTTTAAACCGTAAGACAGCACGGTGGCTCAGTGGTTAGCACTGCTGCTTTGCAGCCCTGGGGTCCTGAGTTGAAATCTCACCAAGGACAACATCTGCAAGGAGTTTGTATGTTCTCCCTGTGTTTGTGTGGGTTTCCTCTGGTTTTCTCCTATAGTCTAAAAACATACTGATAGGAAATTTAGAATGTGAGCCCCAATGGGGACAGTGATGATGATGTCTACAAAGCAATGTGGAATAAATGGCATCATAAAAGTGAGTACTAAACATAGCAGTTAGGCCAAACCACCAAAAACTCTTACTGCTACCCATGATAAAGGCCTTGGCCCCTGTAATGGCTCTTACATCATCTTTATGTATCTACAAATGTGAATGTAATTGTTCAGTTGTCATGTGAATGAAGTATGCAAAGCTTAGATTATGATCACAAAAAGTGAAATATCAGCCTCAGGAAAAAAATCTCCATATTAAATAAATAAGTCTGATAATTGACTAAATATGTTCTCACCAATTCAATAAATCCTACAATAACCCACTAATACAGCCAAATCTTTATTATGACAACTACATATGACCTCAGACATTTCACACTACATCTTTAATACAAATAGCAACTTAGAAATTCCCACCATATGTTCTCTTTCATCCACCTCACTCTTCACATCCAGGTGCATCAAAGCAAAATTTAAATTGAGCACCTGAAAAACGTTGCCAGTCTCCAAGGCCAGAGCTGTGTCTTTAACAAATCCAGTGGGGAAAGTAAGTATTTGATACACTGCCGATTTTGCAAGATTTCCCACCTACAAAGAATGGAGAGGTCTGTAATTTGTATTGTAGGTACACTTCCATTGTGAGAGACAAAATCTTAAAAAAAAATCCAGAAAATAACATTGTATGATTTTTACATAAATAATTTGCATTTTATTACATGAAATAAGTATTTGATACAATAAAAAAACAGATTTTCTATTGGGTTCAGATCTGGAGACTGGCTAGGCCACTCCAGAACCTTGAAATGCTTCTTACGGAGCCACTCCTTAGTAGCCCTGGCTGTGTGTTTCAGGTTATTGTCAATCTGGAAGACCCAGCTACAACCCATCTTCCATGCTCTTACTGAGGGAAGGAGGTTGTTGGCCAAAATCTTGAGATACATGGTCTCATCCATCCTCCCTTCAATATGGTGCAGTCGTCCTTTGCAATAAAACACGACCCAAAAGTACGATATTTCCCCCCACCATGCTGCATGGTTGGAATAGTGTTCTTGGGGTTGTACTCATCCTTCTTCTTCCTCCAAATACGGCGAGCGGAGTTGAAATCAAAAAGTCCTATTTTGGTCTCATATGACCACATGACTTTCTCTCATACCTCCTTTGGATCATCCAGATGGTCATTGGTGAACTTCAAATGGGCCTGGAAATGTGCTTGTGTGAGTAGGGGGACCTGACTTTCTCTGAAGGATTTTAATCCATGACTAGTGTTGAGCATTCCGATACTGCAAGTATCGGGTATCGGCCGATATTTGCTGTATCGGAATTCCGATTCTGAGTTCCGATATTTTTGTCATATCGGATACCGGAATCAGAGTTTTCCGACCAAGTGTATAGGAGTTCCTGTGTCACAGAACGAAGTACGTGACACAGGAACTCCCCGAAACTGTAACTGTCAGTGTCGGTCGGGTCTGTCAGTTGTCAGGACTCAGCAGAGTCCGCACTTACTTGCAGAAGATCCCCTTCCCCGCCGGTCACGTCCTCCTGGATGGCCGCCATTACCCTGTCCCTGGCGGTCACATGCAGAATCTCGTGATAACTGCAGTGACTGCCGGGTACTGGGTAATCTCGGCCAGCTGTACTCTCGCGACAGCTGGCCGAAAACCAGTCCTGATTACGTCACCGCCGGGGACGCAGCACTGGTAAGCAGCTCTGCTCTATGTGGATGTCAGGCTCAGCCTGTCATCCAGATGTAGCAGAGCTGGACTCGTCGTGGAACCCTCGTTATCTTGTACTGCGTCGGACAGGGAGTATTTGTGTTGGTTTGTTATTTTTGTTTTTTTACAGGAGAACGATGGCGTCGCAGGAATGAGAGAAGAATAAAATTAATGAAAACTGTGTGATATTTTATTTCATTAAAATACTTTTTTCTTGCTGTGTTTTTTTTTTAAATTTACAAACTATGATTAATAATGGATCGGTGTCTTATTGACGCCTCTCCATTATTAACCGGGCTTATTGTCACCGATCAATCAAAGGTGACATTAACCCCTTATTACCCCGCTTGCCACCGCTACAGGGCAAGTGGGAAGAGCCGGGTAAAGTGCCACAATTGGCGCATCTTTGGATGCGCCATTTGTGGGGCTGCTGCAGCCTGGTATTTTTAGGCTGTTGAGGGCCAAAATCCATGGGCCTTGACAGTCTTTTAATACCAGGCCGCAGCAGTCTGCATTTTACTTGGCTGGTTAACAAAAATAGGGGGATCCCCACGCCATTTTTTTTTCGAGGGGATCCCCTATTTTTGTTAACCAGCCAAGCTAAGCAGACTGCTGTGGCCTGGTATTATCAGGCTTGCAAGGTCCATGGATATTGGATCCTTACCAGCCTGAAAAACCAGGCCTCAGCAGTCTGCTTCATCTGGCTGGTTAACAAAAATAGGGGGGACCCCCACGCCATTTTTTTTCGAGGGGATCCCCTATTTTTGTTAACCAGCCAAGATAAGCAGACTGCTGTGGCCTGGTATTATCAGGCTGGCAAGGTCCATGGATATTGGCTTCTTAACAGCCTGAAAAAACAGGCCTCAGTATGCTTTATCAGGCTGGTTAACAAAAATAGGGGGGACCCCACGCCATTTTTTTTTTCGAGGGGATCCCCTATTTTTGTTAATCAGTTCACTTCAGGTCAGCCGGGATTCCCTCTGATGCTGTGGGTGTCCCTGGCTGACCTGAAGTGAAAGTGGGAAGCAATCAATTATGCTAACCACTTCCTCTCCTGTCAGCCAGGAGAGGAGCTCATTCATTCGGGGGTTTACTGTGAGACTGTCAGCATTAGCTGAAGTCTCTGCAGTAAACATTAATCCTTTCAGAAGGATTACATCGGGGACCTGACTGAACATCGGATAGGTAAGAATAATGTTGCTTTATTATTTTATTTTTATTACAGGTGAACAAGGGCTTCGCAAGGAATGGCAGTAAAATAAAATCTTGTCAAAAACTGTGTGTTTATTTCATTAAAATGATTTTTAATTAAAGTGTGTGTGTTTTATTTTTATTTCATACAATAGGATTAATAATTGATAGTTGTCTAATTGACAGCTCTCAATTATTAACCTGGTTTAAACTCACCTTTCAATAGCAAGGTGGCTTTAACCCCTTATTAACCCATTCGCCACCGCTACAGGGCAATGGGAATAGACGGGCAAAGTGCCAGAAAGGGCAAATCTAAATATAGATTTGCCTTTTCTGGGGTGTCTGGGGGCAGATGTTAGTAGCCAGGGGGGGGCAAAAATAATGGTCCCTCTCTTGGCTATTATTATCTGCCCCACTCGCTGGCTTTGTCTGTCTGGTTGAGAAAATAGGGCGGGAGCCCACGCATTTTTTTTCAACAATTTTACACCTCATATATATATATATATACATGTCATTGAATTTGTGACACATATATATATATATATATATTTATATTTATAGTTCATACACTTCTACATAGTATAATAGCCGCTAATTCAATTGCCGGCTTTGTGAAAATACAGAAGCCGACATGAAATGACACATGGTTTACATAGAGTTAACCATGTCATTTCATGTTGTTTGATATATTGTTTTCACTAACAATTACATGAGTGTATGTGTGCAAAATTTGACACATGTAGGGGTTAATTAAAGGTGGAAATTCATAGCAAAAAAGTCTGTTTTTTTTACAACGAATTTACATCTTTAATTAACCCTACAGGTGTGAAATTTTGCACACATACACTCATGTAATTGTTTGTGAAAACCAGATATCAAACTACATGAAAAGACATGGTTAACTCTATGTAAACCATGTGTCATTTCATGTCGGGTGCTTCTGTATTTTCACAAAAGCCGGCATTACCCAGCAATTGGATCAGAGGCTATTTTACTATGTAGAAGTGTATGAACTATAAATATATGTATATATATATATATATGTCACAATGACATGTATATATATTATATATATATATATATGTATTCTATGTGTGTATATTTAGTGTTTACAAGGAAAGAAAGGACTTTTTTTAGTTCCAATATTTCTGTCCCATTGACTTGCATTGTGTTTCCGGTATCGGATCGGCGATACCCGATACTTTTTGAGTATCGGGCCGATCCAATCCGATCCGATATTTTAGGATATCGGGCAGTATCGCTCAACACTATCCATGACGTCATAGTGTGTTACTAATAGTGATGCTTCAGACTGTGGTCCCAGCTCTATTCAGGTCATTGACCAGGTCCTCCCATGTAGTTCTGGGCTGATTTATGACCTGATGAGTTCTCAGAATCATCTTTACCCTATGAGGTTAGATGCATGGAGCCCCAGAACAAGGAAGATTGACAGTTTTCTTGTGTTTCTTCCATCTTCTAATAATTGTAACAACAGTTTTTGCCTTCTCACCAAGCTGCTTGCCAATTGTCCTCTAGCGATCTCAGCCTTGTGCAGGTCTACAATTTTGTCCCTGGTGTCCTTAGTCAATGTAGAGAGCAGTGCCGGACTGGTTTGTCTGGAGACCACAGGGGGAATAGATCCTAGGGGCCCACCCTACAGCTATATGCAAATATCTGTTAGCAGTTATCCCCGTTATAGTGAAGCATCGATTGTAAACACAGGTGGCTCCTGCACATCTACTGTGTGCCACCATAACTGGGATGAACAATTAGGATAGTTTGCATTAAAGGGTTTTTTGTTTAAAACACATCGATCCATGGGCTCCACAGGATAGGTGATAACTTATGATCGTTTGGGTCCGACCATTGGAACCCGCACTGATCAGAAGAATTGGGAAGTTTTATCCCTCACAACGCACTTTTATTTCCATTTTAAAATAGAGTGGCAGGTGGGACGTCTGACCACAGATCCATTTATTCTCTTTGGGGCTTCCGGAAAAAAAATAAGTGCAGTGCTCCCAGCCACTAAGTTAATTAATGGATCAGTGGTCGAGTCGCACATGCCGCTTCAGTCTAAGGGGGATAAAAGCTCCATATTCTGTCGATTGATGTGGGTCCCAGCAGTCGGACCCCTGCCAATCAATAAGTTATTACTTACCTTGTGGAGAGGTGATTACTTGTTTTCACCAGAGAACCCCTGTAAGTGCATCCTGTTCCAAGTATTTAATCACTAAAGGAAATAAAGAATCTTCTAATTAATATCAGAGAAAACAATTGACTGCCATACACAACACAATCCACTATTCCAAGACCAATATTACCACATAGAAGGGAGAAATACTGCCATACCATGAGCAGTCCACATATTACCAGTATAAAGCGACCATATAATTCCACATACAAGGGAGAAATAGCACCACATCGTGACCAGACCACATATTACCACCACATAGTGACCGAATAATACCACTTACTGTACAAGGGAGAAATACAACCACACCATGACCAGATCACATATTATCACCACATGATGACATAGTAATAACACATACAAGGAACAAATACTCCCACACAATGGCCAGTCCACACAGTGACTGAATAATATCACGTAGAGCGATAAATACTGCCACACCATGACTGGACCACATGTTACCACCACATACTAACAGAATAATGCTATGTACTGTACAAGAAAGATATACAGCCACACCGTGACCAGAAGACTTATTACCAGCACATAGCAACCAAATAATTCCAGATACCAGGTAGAACTGCAGCCACACCATGACTAAACCACATATTACCACCACATAGTGATCGAATAATACCTTACTATACAAGGGAGAAATACAACCACACCATAACTGGGCTACATATTACCACCACATGGTGACATAGTAATAACACATACAAGGAACAAATACTCCCACACAATGGCCAGACCACACAGTGACTGAATAATACCACGTAGAGGGATAAATACTGCCACACCATGACTGGACCACATGTTACCGCCACATACGTAGTAACAGAATAATACTAAGTACTGTACAAGAGAGATATACAGCAACACCATGACCAGAAGACTTATTACCAGCAAATAGCAACCAAATAATTCCACATACAAGGTATGACTAGACCACATATTACCATCACATAGTGACAGAATAATAAAACATATTGTACAAGATATATCGGCTGATGCTATGGTATGTCGCACCGCCGATCGGACGATTGCAGGTTCAAGTCTCCTAAAGAGAATACTGAAGAAAGTAAAGCAAAAAAGTTTTAAAAAGTATTTAAAAAAATACAAAACAACCTCCTTTTTGCCAAATTTAAAATAAAACAACGAAAAAAAAAAACTTATTTGGTATCGCTGCATTTAGTGAACATGGTAAATAAAAAATCAAATAAACAAGTGTGGGCTTGCACTTTTTTTGCAATTTCACAGCACTTGGAATTTTTTTCCCACTTTCCAGTGCACTATATGGAAAGGTGTCATTCAAAAGTACAAGTCGTCCCGCAAAAAAATCAGACCTCATATGGCCATAATGACATAAAAATAAAAAGTTATGGTTCTGGGAAAAAGAGGAGGAAAAAACTAAAATGCAAAAAACGGAAAATTGCAAGGTGGTGAAGGGGTTTAAAACTGTTTCAAGCTTTCTTCTCGGCAGTCATCGAACTGAATGTCCTTGCAAAGCTCCCTAATCTATGGGCCAACAAATAATACCCTCTTTCAGCTTTGCATGACTTATCGAGGAAATTTTGATGTCAAATACTTGACCCGTTCACTTTCTTGCTGCTTTTTACAACATTTTTCATTAGTTCTAGGTTGATGTGTAGTGGAGGGAGTACAATTTTCTTAGAATCAACCAATTGTTCATTTTGTACGTTTTTCGTACCAGGCTGAAGTGTTTCTCTTCCCCGGATTTAGCCAACCTATATGAAAACATGTATTCGCTTCCATACATTTACTGCATTACAATTCTCCACAATCGACCTTCATGAAATTAAAACTAGAGCCAATTCTCAATTTTATCTGTCATTTTCGCTGAGATTGTGGCACTTAATATAGAGTAAAGTGAATCTGGGAATGGAGGGTTGGTAAGATATTTCCATATTAAATCCCAGAGAGGATGGTATTCATTAGATTAGCTGCTTATTCTAGTTCCACCCAAGTTGTATTTGAATCGCCACTTAACCATTTTTGGCTTTGCTTATGCATTAGCAAATAATACTCTTGAAAAATTAAAAAAAGGGAATTATAGAACAATTCCTATTCATAGTCTGATTGGTTATAATTCTATTACGTATATACGAAATGGAACCATCAATATTAAGTTACCGTTAAATTATCTTAGGAAAGTAAATAATTTCTGTTTGTTATTATTGGTTATTTTTGCTATGTATACACAATCCAATGTTTGTTAATTAAAGCGTATTACGCATTTTATTGTAACATCTAAAGGAAGAGCCAAGCATTTAAAGTTCTCCCTCCCTTTATTATCCCTTCCTTTCCTACTATCCAATAACTCCATATTAAAGAATTACTTACATCTATCTTTCCTTCCTCTTTTTTGCCTTCCCATTATATTTCTGTTAATATTTAAAAATTTGATAACAATTATGGAAACACACAAAAA